>BMAO01012602.1:0-107574 GCA_019973975.1 Trichonephila clavata | reverse complement strand
TTGTGTGAAAGTTGTATTTATCAGTGAATTTTCCGTTTAACACTAAAGAAACAGAAAAATAAAAATTAAATTTTAATAGAAAATGGTTAGAAATACTTTTACCATTTTGAAGAAAAATATATTCCCATTAAAATAAAAATAAAAAATTTGACTAAATTTGCTTTTTGCTCCGTCACAAATGCCTATGTAAAGAAGGTATTTTTGCTTAGTACAAGTTGTTTGACTATGAAATAAAATTTAGATTTTTTCCGAAAAATTAATTTAACATAAAAACATCATTTATAGGATTAAAATATATATAAATTAAAAGTATTGAAATCCCTCTTTATGTTACTTTAAATTTAAAATATAATTGAATAGAGGAAGATTGATTTCATTTCATAAACATAATCGTCGTATGTAACGATACTTCATTTATTCTCTTTTTGTTTAAAAAGAGAGAGAGAGAGATGGTCACTTTTACTCTTTTTTACATAGTTACTTTTTAAAAAACATTACGATGTATTTGTGTTTTCTTAGTCTCATATTCCACAATAAATACAAGGTACTTTTTCCTGGCTCAAATCGTTAGTCCAAAATAGTTTATTTTTCTTAAATTAATTTTTTTTAATTTTGTTTTGTTTAAAATAAACAAGTATTTTTCAACTTTTGTAACAAGTTTCTTTCTTTCAAGTTTTTTTTTAACTCTTCACTTTTATTGTGACTTAACCGATCAAACAACCCCGTGGACCCGCTTTTTCCACCCAAAATTCGCACAAGGCAACGTCACAGCTGTGGACGAGTTTTCTCCCGGTTTTAAAGCAACAAAGAGGCCGAACTGAGTAATAAAATCTTCCCCTGTAGACCTCCCGCTAACTTTAAAGGGGAAAGGAATTAAATGTGTTGCACTTTCGAAGGAATTCTCAAAAAAGAAGTAAACGCTTTCGGAATGATTTTTCAGGACAAGGATGAACACTCAGAGGGTTAAAATATTTATAATGTGTAAGAAATTTTTTATCTTCAATCATTTTGGTGAATAATTAAATGACGAAGAAATACTGATGTCTTCAGTACAAATATAAATCTGTGTTTAACAACTAACACATATAGAATGACAGAAGTGTTTATGGAAGGTTTCGCGGCACAGTCATTCAAGATCGCCTTGATTCTACGCTCAAGCTTTAACACAACATTTTTCTCATTGTGTCAAACTTACAAAACTGCTTTTTCTAAAACCTTTACATGAAGACCACTCCCTCGAAACATCTGGAACCGTACGTATCCCAAAATCAGGGATTGTCAGCAAATAATTCATTGCTGAAAGATAACCAAATAACTGAACTGCTTCCACAGCTGTATCTTGAAAGTTCAACGTACTTTTATGATTTTGGCGATTTAGTTTTGAGTTTAAATATTTATCCATTATATCTCATTTGGAATAATCCAATTATTATTAATCGTACATTGCTGCAATGAAAATAACATCAATTAACTAAACATATATACGTAAAAATAAATATATTTTAATCCTCGAAGCGATTTGTTAATGTTTGTATTTTGCGCTTATAATTGCCTCAAGCATTTTTCTTTTCTTCCCGAAATTTATTAAGGTGATATGGTACACAAAAAATCATTAAACTGTCGAAATTTTTTTTATTGGCTTATTTGATACCCCGAATCTTTATAAATATGCCTGCAAAATTTCAAAGCTTTACCTGCATTTTTCCTTAAGTAATGGAGCAATGTTTGATGCTAAACAGCAACTACCCCCCTACATTTCAGATTATCTGCTAGAAAAGAGCCTGATAAAAATGAATTAATTATATTTTTCTAATGTGCATCAATGAGATTGACATTATATATGCAGTAATAAATCATTTTAAGAAAAAATTGTGCAATTCGTGCAAAAATTCTAGTTTGTGAATTCTTTACTGGAAGATCAAATGGATTGGGTCAAGATTTAAAAGGTGTGCGTGCTTTTTATGATATTATTATGAATGAAATTAAAACTTCAAAACGGATACTCCCAAAGCACAAATACTAAATCTCATTTTGATAACTCAGGTAATTAAAAATCTAATTCGCAATAGAAAAACTCCACCATTTTTATATATTCGTTTTTGGTGATATATATATATATATATCCCATGTGTGCGAGATTCAACACTTTTATTATTAAAATATTTTAAGATATTTATTTAAACAAATGCACATATACAGTTCTTAGATTTTGATGTATTTTACCTATAAATTGTTATTTGATTTTGCTTTTATTCGTGTACAATATTTAACATGCGAAGGCTTTTAAAATCATGGAAATAAAAAAATAAAGGCATAAACATCTTTTGTACATGTTGTGCATTAGCTCTGAGCGTGGAATCAGCTCTGAAGTGTGTTTTTTATTTTTTTAAATAATTATTAAGATAAAGTTTTATGAAATATTGATCTTTCATTCGTTTTTTTCTATATATTTATTATGGCAGTATACTGTTTAATTGTTCTACATTTGTGTAATTTTTTATGGTAAGTAGTTTTAAATAAGCTAATTAACATTTTCGTAAAAGTTTCAGACTATTCGATGAATATTATATCATGCTATTCATGGAATGAAAACTTCATACTCATATTTCTCCATGTTGAATTTTTGTACATATACTGTTATTCAAAACCCTAAGGCCTTTTTGGTAATTGAAGTATGGATTTGAAATTTTTTATACTGAAATTTATGTTTTGTAAAATTGTGCATAGGATTAGCTCTAACATGTGTGTGTTTAGTACTTTTTCTAAAAAAATTTTAATTAAAATTAATGTTTTTTGGGGAATTTTTGGAAGTTTAACTATAAAAAAATTAATAAAAAATTAAAGAGCAGCAGCGAAAAAAAAAACCCATGCACAGTTTTATGTAGTATATTATAAGGTACTTGGAAAAAATTTTTTCAAAATATTTAAAAAAAGCCTTAGGGATTTAAAAAATGCTTAAAAAAGGTAAAAAAATTTAAATTTTACAATGGAATTATTATTAAATAGTAACCTTTATAAAATGAAATTAAAACCAAATATCAAATATTAAAAGTAAAAAAAATTGTGAAGATGGTACCATATCGCTGTTAACAGTATTTAAAATTGAATGATTAGGTCTTGAAGCAACACAGGTTCCTAATTTCATGGTATTCAATGATTATTTTATGCGTTGTTTTTTTATATAATTGAGCATATTTAATAAATATCTTTTTATTTTATTGTTAATTGAAGAATTTAATTTAATGATTAGGAAGCCAAAAGTACCGAGAAACTTCGGATATTTATCGAAAAAATTCTAACAAATAATTAATTTTATTGTTGCAATGAACATAAAATAATTTCGCTTAAACAATGTTTTTTTCCCCTTCTTTCTTTTTGAACCTAGAAACGATTTATAAAGGTCTATATTTTGTTTTTATAAATGTTAAGCTTATAGGGTACATAGTGATCTCAGTAAGGAAGTTTTTAATCTGTTTTTTTTAGCCCAAATCTTATCAGGTATATATATATGCTGACAATGTTTTAAATTGATCGATTGGGTCATGGAGCAACACAGGTTTCTAATTTTACTAATTTCATAGTATTCAATTGTTATTTTATGCATTTTTTATACTAAGCAAATTTTTTAAACATTTCTTTATTTTATTGCTGATCAATAACCCAATAGTTAGATATTAAAAAAAAAACCCGAAATTTCGGAGATATTTATCGGAAAAATTTTAATAAATAAGGTATTGTTTGAATTCTTTTTTATAATCATCAGACAAATCTTTGAAAAACATGCCCAGCTTTTCCAAAATTTTTATTAAATCCCGTCAAAATTTATTAAAAAATGTACAACTCTTTCTAATATGAGATTGTTGTGATCGTTCCTGAGTTTCTCTCAATTTACTATCAAGCAAATTTTGTCTTGTTACACACATCCGACCCTGTTTTGTATTTCGTTTTACATATGTTTCATTACTGAAATTAATAAATGCATTTCTTTCATTCATCTCACAATAATTGAAGTATATCATTAGAATACTAAAGTATATTATTGCGAATCTTTTATTTTGCAGCAATATCTTCTTACATTTCAAATAAAACCTAATTAATAGTTCTACGGAATTTCACCATTTTACTAAAATAAAATATTAGTATAATAATATAAAATTATTTTAATACATTTTTTTAAAAATCAGAACGATGTGATTGTCAAAAAGATCACCAAGGAAAAATAAAAGTCTTTATGCAAGTTTTGAATACGTAATAGTAGCAATTGAAACAGAGACATTAACAAACTTTTTTACGAGGTCCAATAAAAAGCTATCTTTCTATTTTAATGCGACTGATTTAATCTATCGATGCAAGATCGCTATTTGTTATGTGAAGGCTCAATTCATCAATTAGCTGCAGGTTTTATATATTTCTGAAAGTCTTTAAAAGTTAGCACATCTGGAAAAAATTTTAAATAGTAATACAAAAGTATAAATCGCGAAAATATTGAAGTATTAATAGTATTTAAAAAAAATAATATTTGTTAAGCTGAGTATCAAGCATTTTAAAAAATAACTAGCAAAACCAAGAACTAAGTTATATTTTTATCTGAAAACCCTCTTAGGATTCTAGTATAACTTATGTTGTTGAAGGAAACGATTTTGATGAACTTAGCTACAACAGAATCACATTTATTATGGAAAGTAGCAAAGAAATAATTGACTTACATAATATTTCTAGGATTTCAAAACTGAATGAATACTTTATACCTTTTTTTTAAAAAAAGAAATACAGTTTCCTAATTTTCTTTACAAAACATGTACTGTTAAACGTTTTTTTCTTAAATGTATTTATGTTGCATGTAAATGTTAAAATTTTAATATAAATAACTATGCAGCTAATGATTGTTTACTTATGGAACTTGTAAAAATTATGAAAAATCAACTATACAAGGTTTTTCGATTTAAGAAAAATTTATTACTTGTACCGCTTTGACATAAGATGGAATGCACCACTCTTTAAGCTACTTTACTGCACAAACCATTGTATTTTTCAAATGGTTTTGGATTATACCTACTGTATTAAAAAGTGTTGTGTAAGTAATATTGTTGACAGTCTTAAAAAAAGTAGACAATTGATTGCTTTTAAAACTAAATAAAATATTAACTTGTATTGCATTTCCCATCATATAAATATTACTTACTTAATTAATTACATTACACAATCTTTAATGCTTTAGAAAGTCTTTCACAACTGTGATGCAATTATAATGTATATGTCACCACAGTTGAAAATCCCATCTAGCACTTTTTAAGATCAAAAAGTCATTCAAGACTTTAGAGATGTAAGAATATTTACTTCATTCATCTGGTTGATACACAGAACACTATAGCAACCTGAAAAACTATAACTATTTAAAGTATTTATAAAACAAATAGTATATCAAAAACTGGTCCATTACTGGACAAAAAAATAAATAAATCCTTATTAGTACATCTATACCATAAAAAAGACAATCACATTAGATCATTACTTTCACTACCACTTTCCTCATCACCTATGAAATGTAACCTATGTCTGAAATACCTGTTTCTCTATAGGCAAGGCAGATTTTCAAGGTGTATTCCTGTATAACAAACAGCACAAATATTATCAAAATGATGAATAATTTATTATTAAGAATTATTTACACGTAAGTTAAAACATATTACTTACTTTAGTATATAGTTTTGCTTGTATTGATAGCAAGCATTAGCATCACCTGATTCTATATATTTCATATAAAACACTTACCTGCAAAAAGTATACATATATTTTCTAAATTCGTATGTTCCAAAAGTATAAATCAATTTTTTTGCCTAAAATTTTATTAAGAATGAATGATATAAAAAATTACCATACTCCCATCACTTTCCAAAATTTGTGTGGTAACATTCAACTGCAATGGAATCTCTATCCTGCATGATTTTTAAATTATATGCTTCTAATATACTGTCATAAAGCCATCTGTGACAAAAATTTGGTCATTTTTGATAATTACTTACCTCCTCATCTGATATAAAAATATACAACAACTTTACCCCATAAAAACATAGGTAAATGTCTTGGAAAACATAAAACAACTCCACTACAAGCATATACCAGGTGGTAAAGATACAGTTAAGTTTTTTTTTTGCAAATAGTTTTTGAATTGAGTAATGCTGACTTGCCTGAGCTTGAATGTTTTCTTTCTTGAGAACTAAAAAAAGAACATTCCAGAGTTTTCCTTTTTATTTTTATATCCCCAATAGTTGGCTTAAATATTTACTGCTAGTTTAAATTCTGATTGGGAGGTAGGTACATGAGGATCAGGTAAATAATACTTTTTACCTTTCTTTTACTGAATTGCATGTTGAGACAATTGTTCCTGAACTATTTTACCTTGCAATAAACAATTTAATACTACAAGTAGAAATTCAGTCTCCTGGTTTTTCTTATGTCATTACATATTTCTTTGGCGGAAGACCCCACACCACACTTTCTATCTGAGATGTGGAAAGAAGTATATTCAACATTTTCAACAACATGGAATCTCTCAAACAATTTAAGAATGAACTTAATATGTTTACATGGTGCATGATTATCTGAGCATTCACATGTATACCAAGCCGAACATGATAATTTTACACACCTGTAATGGCATTGATCACACACACACATAACCTCTTTCTGAAATGCTACCATAATCTTTTTAACAATATAAAATACATCTCCATTAGTCTGCGATTTTACAAACCAAGAATTTGTTGCCTGGTCATAAATATCTGTCAGGAATCTTCAATTCATTTTGAAATGGAAATAGGTTGTGAGGATATAAACCGGGGAGAGTACCATTTAAAATTCTATAATGTGCTAAATATGTGTCATGCTGTATTTTCAACAAACAATCTGCTTGACAGTTAAATTTTCATTTTAAAATAATTAGACATTCATTATGACACGGAGTTCTAGAGGTATTCACAATGAATTACACTGTTCTTAACTAATACTAACGTTTAATGTGGACAATTACAGTGCTACTCACTACTATACAGATATATTATTGACAGAGTTTCGATAACTAATTCTTCTCGTATTCAACAGTAGTTTCTCAGTCTTTTCACTTCATCATTATCACACCACGGTTCACAACGGTGTATGGCTTTCAGATGATGGATGTGTCACCTTCACGTGACTGTCCTTCCAGCGTCGGGCCACTTGGTCCCTACACGGTCTGTTAGATCCCGGTTGCTTTCCTTTTTTCTTAGCAGCTTTGACTCTGACCTCGTCGAGACCGCTCGCTCGCTAATCTCTCTCTCTAGTCAGTTCGCTCGCTGCTAGCTCGCGTCGCCAGCGCCCTCTATAGGGCCGTCTATGTGGAAATTCCCACAACTTCTCGGGCATCCTACAGGCAGTGTCCTCACTGCTCACGCACTAAGGATCTGAAATATACAAACTAAAAAAACAAAACAAACAGATTAGTATACAGTTACACAAATATCTTATACAAGTTCGTTCTTCATTTTCATTAGTGCTTAGACCAAGGCTTCATCTGGTCTGCTGATGCGGACGTTACATTTGGCCCCTCATGGTCTCCAATTTTAGCAACATCATATTGGTCATGGCGTTTTACTCTAGTCACTTGGTAGGGTCCAAAATATTTTGGTAGCAGTTTCAATTTGTTTCCAAACTGAGTCCTCATGATTGCTACCATCTCTCCTTGCTTATACTGGTGAGCTTTTTTCCGCTTTCGGTTGTAAGTTCTCCTGTTTTCCTCTTGTATCTTCAAAATGTTTTGCTTTGCTTCTCTTCTAAGGTTTACACGATGTTGACATAGTTGATTTTGGCTCTCTTCTTCAAGCAAATTTCTTATCATGACGTCTTCAGGATTCTTCATCTTGATTCCTATTAGTAATTCAAATGGAGAATATTTTGTACTGCGTGAAGGTACACTGTTCAATACACGTTGTAGTGAATCTACATGCTTGAACCACTTAGTCGGGTCTTGAATGGACATCTTCGTCAACACTGGAATCAGCACTCCATGGATTCTTTCAACTTGTCCGTTCCCTCTTGGTACTCCCGTAGTTATTTGAATATTACTAATTTTCTCCTCAGCACAGTAATCTTCGAATTCCTTCGATCTAAATGCTCCTCCTTTGTCATTAATTATACGTGAAGGATTCCCAAAAGTTTTTTGTTGCAACTTTAGTCTTTCAATGGCTTCTTGAACTGTTGTTGTATTTTTGGTTGGGTATAACCAAGTAAATTTTGTGAATGCATCAATCACAGTGAATATGGGATTATAATTTTTGTTGGTCGTTGGCAATGGTCCAATGAAGTCTACGTGATATGTTGACAACGGCAGATCTTCTTTTGGAATAGGGTGTAAAAAATCTTCTCCTTTTCCTCTCTTCTTATTGACCAATATGCATTCTACACAGTTTTTTAGTACGTTTTCTATACACTTCCTCATATTTGGAAAATAATAGTCTCTTTTCACCAAGTCTTCTGTCTTTGCCACAGCAAAATGTCCAAACGAATGAGCTTTCTTCACCACATCTACTTGCATCATTTCTGGCACAACTAACAGTTCTTGATCTTCACTAAGTTAAAATAAAATATTATTCTTTAAGGTGAATTCAGTAGTTTTGCCTTCATGCAACAGCTTATTAATGGTTCTAATATACTCATCAGTTTCCTGAGCGTTCACAATCTTGTGTGTCAATTCATCACTAGTCACTAGCATAATAGGATGTCTGCTCAACGCATCTACGTGTTGCATTTGTTTTGCAGGACGATGGACTACCTCGTAATCAAATTCTTGTAGAAAAATCGACCATCTAGCAATCTTTGGTGTCAACTCTTTCTTGTCTAGAGTTTTCGCAAATGCTGCACAATCCGTTCGAATTAGGAATTTTCTTCCCAGGAGATAGTTTGGAAATTTTTTCAGAGCCTCGACAACCACCAGTACTTCTAGTTCATAACTGCACAATTTCTCTTCTTGAATGGAAGTCTTTTTGCTCATATAATGGATTGGATAGAAATTTCCATCTTCACCTTGTTGTAAAAGCACAGCACCTAAACCGAGTTTACTTGCATCTGTATGCAGCTCTAACTTCGCACCTTCCTTGAAAAGATGTAATACGTGTTCATTTGATAACGCGTTCTTTAGATTTTGAAAAGCTATTTTTTGTTCATGATTAAATTCAAAAGGTTTTGCTCCTCGCAATAAATCACTAAGGGGTCTGGCTATTATAACGTATGAAGGAATATATTTTCTGAAATACCCTGTCAATCCAAGAAAACTTTGAACATCTTTCGCATTTTTAGGTTCTGGAAAGTTACAGACTGCTACTGTCTTTTCCGATGAAGGTTGAATAGTACCGTTCTGAATTATATGCCCTAAAAAATTAATTTTCCTTTGCAAGAACTGACATTTTTTTAGATTTAATTCAAGGCCGTATTTGGAAGCGATTTCTAACACACGAGTTAATTTTTCATAAGCTTCTTTTTCCTCTATTGCCGGAATTATTATATCATCTAAATAAATAATTAAAGTACCGTCTCTTAATAAGTCTCTAAACACGTAATTAATGTATCTTTGGAAATAGTTACTGCTAATAGATAAACCGAATGGCACTTTTAAAAATTCCTATTAACCTGTTTCTGTTACAAACGCGGTATATTTTCTACTTGTTTCATCGACATCTACATGAAAAAATGCATTCTTTAAATCTAGCGTCGAAAATACTCTACCGTTCCCTAATTTATCTAATACCTCTTCAATTACAGGAAGTGGATATCTGTCCCTGATTATTTTTTTATTTAGCTTTCTATAATCGATACACAAACGCATCGTTCCATCTTTCTTCTTACACACCACAATAGGAGACGAAAAATCTGAACAGCTTTCTTTAATTATTCCCTGTGCTAACTACAGCTCTATTTGTTTTTCAACCTCGCGCTTTTCAAGTAAAGATAGCCTACGTGACCTTTGACAAATGGGTTTTTCATCTGACAAAATTATTTTCATTTTCAAAGCAGTAGATTTCGTTTTATTTGGTTTGTAATGTTTTATTAGTGTATGTACTTGACTCCTTAATCTACTATTCGAGATATGCGATAAATCATATGAACATTCCTCGTATGCCTCAGATACCTTTAGCAAAAACAAATTAGACTTATCCATAATCCTCTCAGAATTAACTAAACATCCTAAATCATCAATCTGCTGTTCCCCCACTATTCCATCCTTTAAACATACCGGATTGCATATTCTAACATTTGACCTTGCTTCCTCTGATCCACTTTTCAAGAACTCATAAACTCTTGGGTAATAATATTTCTGCCTCGATCTCTCTCTCTCTCTCTCGCACACTGCCGCGGGGATGGTTTGTGTTTTCCCCCCTTTCAATGAGATTGTAAATTCTAAAACGTTTGCAATCCTCCGTTCGCCAAAACAACTGGTTAGGGTGATTTGAGAATGCACTCTTTTTTTCGCTGAAACGTACTTTTTATTTATGATAACTGAGTTGGCTCCACTATCCAAAGGGGCAATGAATGGGATATCATCAACAATTACGTCTACATACTGTAATTCATTAAACAAAAAGTCATTTTGATTAGAAATATTTTTAATTTGGTTTATGGTATGCCCTACACTTTTATCTTTATTTTCTGACTTCGCCGTTTTTTTCGCACAATTTCTAGCAAAATGCGGCCCTCCACACACATAACACGAGATTATTTTTTCTAGTTTTACACTTTGGTTATGTTTTGGGAACTGTCTCTGGAAATAATTAGTATTTACTATGTTCGCGCGGTTTTTAATGTAAGCATCATTATCGTTTCTACTCTTAACATTGTTATGGTTTCGCGATTCATGCAGTGATCTGTTTTTCGAAATAAAAAATATATCGCAAGCTTTTCCTAGCTCATCTGGCACAAGCCATGAATCCGCCAGCAAAATTTTAATATGTGACGCAGTTTCTAGATCTAAAGTGTCTAAGATTTTATCACTGACCATTAAGTCAAATAGGGATTTAAAATCATTAACGTTCCTAATTTTTAGGTAATATTGAAATATAGCACTTAAACGAGTAGCGAATTGTACATGAGTTTCATCTGTTTGCTTTTTGGCTTTTCTAATATTAAGTAAGCATTCCTGAGCAGTCGGTTGGAATTCTCTTAAAACTAATGATTTGACTAACTCATAATTTTTGATTTCGTCATCTTTTACGTATAGTAAAATGTTATGTGCCCTCTCACCAAGAATATTAATCAGGATTTCTGATTTTAAGTCATGTGGAACATTTTTAATTTTGAATGCTCGTTCTATCGATTGAAAAAAACCCATAATTTTCAGGTTTTGTTGGGATTTGTATCGTTAATGTCTTTATACTTTTAATTAAATTTTCTAAATCATTAGTTTCCCCCTGTAAACTTTTCTGGGTTACATTCCCTTCAGCTTTTGCCTTTTGAAGTTCAATTTCTCTGTCCATCTGTTGCAGTTTAATTTTTTCTAGCTCTAGCTGTGAATTAGTTTCTCCTTCTATCTGTTGCAGTTTAATTTTTTCTAGCTCTAGCTGTGAATTAGTTTCTCTTTCTATCTGTTGCAGTTTAATTTTTTCTAGCTCTAACTGTGAATTAGTTATTTGTAGCTGCTGTTCGGCTTTTGATTGTCTATCCTCAATGGACAAATTTATCAGATTCATTACAAATTCTGGGTCATCTTTAAACAGTTTTGAATTTTCCAATTTAGTTTTTAGCTCGAAAATAGTTTCTTTAGAGGAAACTTGCTCCCCAATTTCATTGAGCACATTTATCAAGTCCTCTTTTCTTGAACATTTATGATACGACATTTTAATCACAATAAAAGAGTATAAAAAGGTATCTTACCTTTTTTTGTTGTTTTTCAGCTGTATCAATCAGGAAAAGGATCACTTGAGTTTATCCGTTCAAAAGCACAGTCAGAGTTCGAATGTTCCGTTCGGTTTGCAAAAGTCCTGAACAATTTTTTTTGCAGTTCACAGCGCAATATTAATTTAATGTCCTCACGGTCCACATCACGATATCAATAGTCCTGATAGTCCCCACAGTTCACATCCCGATATCAATAGTCCACACAGTCCACATGCCGGTATCAATAGTCCACACAGTCCACATTCCGGCTGAGCCCCCATTTTATGTGGTGTTATGACACGGAGTTCTATGGGTATTCACAATGAACTACTTTGTTTTTAACTAATACTAACGTTTAATGTGGACAATTACAGTGCTACTCACTACTATACAGATATATTATTGACAGCGTTTCGATAACTAATTCTTCTCGTATTCAACAGTAGTTTCTCAGTCTTTTCACTTCATCATTATCACACCACGGTTCACAACGGTGTATGGCTTTCAGATGATGGATGTGTCACCTTCACGTGACTGTCCTTCCAGCATCGGGCCACTTGGTCCCTACACGGCCAGTTAGATCCCGGTTGCTTTCCTTTTTTCTTAGCAGCGTTGACTCTGACCTCCTCGTCGAGACCGCTCGCTCGCTAATCTCTCTGTCTAGTCAGTTCGCTCACTGCTGGCTCGCGTCGCCAGCGCCCTCTATAGTGCCGTCTATGTGGAAATTCCCACATTCATGTATTGTGAATAGATTAACAATATATATTTTTATCAGTATTGGCATACAGAAGTAGATGATGTGACTTATACTATTAGTAGGCTGAATTACAATAATTATCATCAAAATATTTATTAAAAGTAGGCTTTTTATCAGTCGATGCAATTTTAAAATTTTCCATTATTCGTTTACATCTGATTGAACTTATTCCTTCCAAATGAGCTACTAGAGAAATTTCCCTTCGCATTTCAAAATTGGAAAACAAGATCATTTAATCATTTCTTCCAAGTGCATTGAAGGTGTAATGCAATTAATTTTTAACTGGGCACCCTTTCTCTCAGAATATTGAAACACAATACATATTTCCAGTATTTAATTTATTAATAATAACATGAGCAACAGAGTAAAGCATTCCTTATTAGTCAGGTACAATTAAACTTCTATTAACCGAATACATATTCTAATACTGAAGATTTTTCAATACCCATTTCAAGATTAGCTTTAATGAACTCTATACAAGTTTTATAAACCAGTTGAAATGCTTGATTATGCTTTGAAAAATATATTACACTGATCCCTTAATAGTCTTTATAAAGAGTGATTCTACCAAGAGAGATATTCCATTAATAATTGGAATATAGAATCCTTGATATTTCTATACAACTAGTTTTTCTTTTATATGCCTAGGAAGCTTCACATGTTAGCAAATGTGTTAAATATCTAAATCTACAATTTCACTCATGATATGGAAAAGGTTAAGGGAAAGTTAAATCTAAACATATTGTGTAGATCTTTACATGTGATTCGTATAAAATTTTTTGCAATAGATAATACATTCCAATAATGATTTTTTTCTTACTTTAATTAAATAAATGTATTTTCTTATTAAGAATAGTGTTATTACCTTTGGTTGGATCCTAGCCCTTCTTTTACAAGAACACCTCCAGAAAATTTGTATTTTCTATTATTATTCTCTTACAATCATTTAAAATTTTAGGCAAACAATTTACCTCATATATTTACGCTAATTTTTCATAACAATCAATAGAACTTTCGATTTAACGACAAGAAAAAGTTTTACACTCACGAGATCCGCCAAGTGGGCAATCACCCAGCAGGAACTAAAAAAATAATGAATCTACTACAATGGTAAATACCTGGAAATTTTAAAACGTATTATTAAAACATTATAAATAATCAAAGCATAAATTTTTTACATTCACGTGATCGGAGAATCGAGCTTTCACACGGAAGAAGCTAGAAAGTCGATGAACTGAAGATGTTAATTACATCAATTCAAAGCACAAAATAAAAAAAAATACAATATAAAAAGAGTAAAATAATAATAATTCAAAATTATGAATCAAAGTTTTTAGTTGTTCACTAAGTTTGAAATTCCATAAATCAGCAAATATGTTAAAATGATGGAAAACTTAACAGGAAATTATACAATATAAAAACTGCAAAAAAATTTAACAATTAAACATTATAATTCAAAGTTATAAAATACCTAATCACTAAATTTCGCCGCTAGAATTTTATATATGAACCTTTCAGCACGAGCGCTATAGCAAGAATGATTTTAGTAGGTTCAATTAAGCCAATGATGAACTTGGCAATTTTCAAAAAGAGGCCAAAAATATCAAAGTAACCCATCCTTGTTTGTAGATTATAGGAATAGGTGCTGCTAACGAAATTGCGCATTACACGTCCGGTCTTGTTTGTTCCTTTTATCTGTCCCTATCAAAAGTAACCCACCCTACTTTGTAGATTATAGACTTGAGTGCCTCCAACGAAATTGAGTATTACTTGTCCGGCCTTATTTGTTCCTTTTATCTGTCCATACCTACACATTCGGCCTAAGGGTTCCTTTTATCTGTCAATATCAATTTGTTCTTTGATTTGTTTCTGAAATCTATTCATTTCAATTTTGTAGATTTCTGAGAAAGAATGAAGTGAATTTTTTTTCCTTATAGAGTTCATTGGCGATTCTGGAATTTTCTATTTGAATTCTTTATATTTAACTGTAACTATAACTAGAATTTCGGTGTCTTGAAATTCATAAAAATTAGTTTTCTTGTTTACAGTTTGTATTTTGTTTATTAAAAACTTTAATAAATAATGGAAATATATTCTGCTAACGGGGCAAATGAATTATCCTCAAAGTTAAGCAATCTGGATAAGTAAGAATATCTTTTTTCCCCTTACATATGGTTTATGAAATTTACATTTTATTCTTTTTGAAGTCGGCTTTTTTTAGATAAATGACATGTATATACTTTTGTTCTAAAAGTAATTTTTCCTGAACTTGAAAAATATAGCTGTTTCAAAAACTTCTAACTGCTACCTTAGGAACATTCGCAAGAATATAAATGACAAAAAAAAAAAAAAATTACATTGTTATTATATTGACACAAAGTAAGCCTTGATTTATTAAAATAATCGCAGTTGCTTGTTAGCGTTTTGATTTTCTAAAATTTGTTTTGTTTGGAGTCATTTTTTAAAGTACTGCTTTATTTTACTCAACTAAATATTTTTCGTTTATGTTTTACATTAGATAGAAGTTTATTTAATGAAACTTTTGTGGAAACATTAAGAATTTACCTTTAACTAATTTGACTATTTAGACTAGAGTTAATCAAATATGGATTGCAGTAGGTTGTGACTCAGAAGTTAATTTATGAGCTGAAATGTTAACAATTTATAAAATTGTGACTGCATTAGATATGAATTGTGTAATTTTTATTTCTTGAACAAAATAAATGGAGTATTTTGTAGGGATTATAGTAGAATCTACCCGCAGAAGGAAATCCCTTTAAAATGAAATATTCTATTTCATTTGTTTTCATGAAATAACATTCTTTGTATTCAATATTTTATTCAGATTCTTTCATTCCTTTCCTGTTATATTCTTCCTCTAAGTCAGCAAAAACTTTGGTGAAATTGTTGAATCGGCCACAGGTCCGCTAAATTTTGAAAAATCGCCAACTTAGCGCGTTTTTACGCCGTGATCCGACCTCCCTCACTGATACAAAACCATGAGGATTACCAGATTTGGTGCAATTATCGATTTGGCGAAAAAACACTTGGCGGGATAAGTGGCTGATTCGACAATTCAACCAAAACTCTATATTATTTTTTTCTTTTTAGTTTATAATAATTACTAATATTCCTATACATGAAAATATGTATGTTTTTCTGATTTTGATACAAATTGAAATTGGTTACTTATGTTTTAGCCTCACCATAGCAATACTTGTACCACACAAATCCTGCCATGATAACAATAAGTTTCCTATATGCTTTATTTAAAACAAAAAAAGTCAGATTTATGTGATAAATGGTGGGCTTCGCATGATGCAAATGAGGAGACATTAATGTGCAAGTATTTGAAATTGCATCGATTGACACGTAAAAATTATTTGTAAAATATACTGTTACAAAACCATTCAAGTCTTGATTTTTATTTTAAATAGCCATCTGGTTATTTTGTACTTCTACATTGATGATTCAGCTGAATGTAACCAAATGAGCGAGATCATTAATGAGTTGAGTAAAAATGAAGAAAACAAAAATGCTGCTTTTATTAAGGTAAGTTTTCTTAGTTCTTACATATTATCATAACAATACCAACGTTCAAGATAATTTGCTAAGTTGGCAATCCTGATTTCGCATGTGTTAAACACGCTGATTTGGCAACCATGTCTTTCAGTGGCGCACACAAGGGGGTGTCCTGGGGTCCGGATACCCCCAAAGCCCTTGAGTTTTTTTTGATTGATGATAGTCCTATATATATATATAACATTAAATTTAATTACTTGTAATTAACAATTTATTTTTTCTTTAATGCTAATTATTAATTCAATAATTTATTTTTTACTGTTTTTTGTTAAAAAAATCAGAAGAATCAATAGGTGTTGTCTTCAGGTATGATACAAGTTGGGGGATTTTCGACCATGGACTCCCCCCCCCCCTTCTTGAAATTTTTGTGTGTGCAATACTGATGTCCTTCACTTCATATAATGTTGCCAATACAGTTCTGATTATATGTACCATTTTTTTCATGATTTGAAGGCATGAACATGCAATATATTTATCTTAGTATCATCTTTATATATATATTATTTGTATTGAATAAGAAGTTTAATATTAGATTATTAATTTTTGTTATTAAAGTTATTAGTTCAAGTGTAGAATAGAAGGTCCATATAATTTGATGTTTGTCAAGATCAGAAGGAATTTAGTTCTTCATTACTTCAGCTTCACTTCATTACTCCCAGAACATCTATCGCTACATATAGGTAGTTTGGCAATTGATTCCGGTTGCCAAAAAAACAAAAAAAAACATTGAGTTTGCCAAGGGCCCCCTATTCTACACTTTGACCAAATTATTTTACAAACTGAATAGGATTATTTGGTAGTCTTTTTTTGAGCCCACTACTTTTTTTATATCAACATGTTTTTCAATGACTACAAATAAAAAAAAGGAAATTCATCAAAATAATTGTGTTAAAATAAATATTTTAACAATTTTAAAAATGTAACTATACTTTGAAGAAACATTTTTTTAAAATACACATTTGTAATGGCTCGATAGAAATTCTTGCGAGTACCATCCATCCATTCAGTGATTCTGAACTCATCTTCACATGTATTTCTCTAAAGCTGTTGAAATTTTCTTTTGTATGAGCAGTGGAATTTTTCAAAGGTAGGGTAAAATCCTAGCACAGCACATTGTTGTATTTAGCGGAAAAAAAATTTCGCCAAATGGCGCGAAGTAAAAAACCGCGTCTTTCAAAATGGTGTCAGAAAGGTAAATAAGAGGGTAAAACGTGGCTTTCAAAATGGCGTCAAAAGACTAAAAACATCGAAAAAACGTGGTTTCTAAAACAGACAACACAGGAAACATAAAATCAAAAATAAGAAATTAAATGCAAATTTTGAGCATCCATTACAAGATTCTATCACACAAAAAACAATCATTACTCTCTTACTTTTTATTCAGAAAAAAACCTATCCTTTGTGTTTTTACGAAGAAAAGTAGTTTCTAAAACAGCTTCAACAAGAAAAACTGAAAAAGTGTCGCTTCTAAAACGCTACTGTGGGAAAAGAAACCCAATATGAATGCCTGCGGCCGCGGTGGCCGAGTGGTCTAGGCATTGGATCATGGGTAGCTTGTCATGAGCTCGATCTTAGTACCACTAAAGACCCGCCATGTAGGGGAGCGATGCACGTTAAATCTGTCGAGAGCTTAAATGTCCTCCCGTTGGTGTGGTGTGGTAGTTAGGAGAGGGGGTGCCAGCTCAGGTGTCGTCCGCATCACTTGACCATGGTTCAAAATTACGTGGACAGTCGCCAAAAGCCCCTGTGTTGCTAATCAGTGCGACGTTAATATTCTCTCACTCCCAATATGAATGCCTTAGGCTGATGAATTAATGATCTCCATTTCTCTCAAAAACAAAATATTTTCATAATTCGGACATTCATACCTGCCAAAATATTTTCAATCTTTCACTCGTTCACAAAGCATTTCTTTCTTATATCTTTCATTCAAAAGAAACAATATCCATTCGTAGAGCTTCAAAAAAGAAAACGTGGTATCCATAATGGCTTCAAGAAGAAAACAGAAAAACCGTTGCTTCTAAGATGCAATAGTGAGAAAAAACATCGTCCAGATTGAATTTATGAATGTGTTCTCTTTGTTTCTCTAACAAATATTCTTTCAGCAGTTGTTTCGTTCGAAAAAAAAAGAAGAAAAAAATCCACTCATTCCTTCAATTTCAGGTTTCTAGAAAAATCCTACACTTCTTCCCATCAGAAAAAAAACGACAGCAGTCCAAAAAATCCGGTCCGAATAGGGTTACTATTATCTGTATTTAGCAGGGTTACCATATTGTAAACTTCATTGACAAATTTTTTGGCGCCAAAAAATTGTTGCCGAGAAGTGTGCTCTGCTAGGATCCACCCAAAGGTAGTTTCTATGTCGATCTTGTTCCCTCTATTGAATTCTTGTTTACACCAGTTATGGGATCCTTAAAATTAGGCAATGTGAATAATAAACTCCCCAATTTAAAAAATATCAAAATATTACGCACTTTCTTCACAACTACAACCTTGTTTTCACAGATATAAATATCAGACTACGAATCCTGCTCATGCGCAATATCGTTCTGAGCTGTAATATAATAGTTTTGGCCCGCCTACTTGGATAATTCACATATTTTATCACTTCTCTTGAATGTACGATGCAACTTTATATTCGCAGTCTGATTAATTTTGCCCATTATGGAGACATAGAAACAAAAATGTGTACTATTTTGCTAGGTTTGCGATCCCTGAACATATGGTGGAGACAGTTTTAAAAGATTCTAGTAAAAACCGAAAAACCAGTATTTACACTTGCATTTGGGAAATTGCATTGCAAAACTGGTATTTACTGTATACCAGTATATAAAATTGTACAAATGGCTGAAAATACTGGTATTCTGTATCCAAGTATACCGGTATTTGCAATCTTTAATGGTAATATAACATAAATATTAACCTGATGTATTATATATCACATATATTATTTGTCCTGAAATTGAAAGGGCTATTTTTTCCTCTTCTGCTATTTAGAAATATATAAATATTCTTGATGTTTTTTGTTTAGGTAAATGCTTCAAAAGATGAGGAAATTGGTAAAAAATATAATGTTACAAGTGTTCCAGCATTTATTTTTCTTAGGGTAATGTATATTTAATTTCTTTTGTTTAAAAGTTTTATTTTCTTTATGTTGTTGATTTTTATAATAATTTTTTTTTATTTTTAGAATGGTGATGTTGTAGACAGTTTAGTTGGAGCCAATGTTCCTGCATTATCTAAAAAGATTGAAGAAAATATGAAAGACGTAAGACTATTTTTTGCAAATATTTTTATGGGGAAGGCAAATTAGTTTTTCTTTTAGATGTAACATTTTATTTCAATCAATATTTTCCATCTAAAAAAATTATGTAAATTATTTATTGATTTTTGAAAACCAAGACAAAATCTTACTTTTGTTTTAAAGGATGTTTTCAAAATGCATTCAAGTGTTTAGGTATTTTTCAATTATTTGGACCTTAAAGCCAAACTTGGAAAGATCCAGAAAACATATATGAGATTCTGTTGTATTGTGTTTATAGTGAATGTTTTCTTTTGGGTAATATTGTCGATGTTCATTTTGACACCAGCTCAAAAAAGCAGTCGCCAACCTATTATCCCTACAGTTATTGAGATTTATTAAAATTTACATTTTGACTTATCCATTATTTCTTTTATTTTGCATTAAATTGTCTTGTCTTAGTAAATATATGAATACTTATAATATCTGTTGAAATGCTTGTATAAACGTTTCATTCTCCAATTCAACATTTTAACAATAGACTATTAGCTTGAGTATAGATTGGTGTGTCCCTTAATTTTGGCAAAGTTTTTAGGTTTCATAGCGAGATAAGGATTTCACCCTGACCAACCCTTTACTTTGGTAACTCGGTTGAAATGAAATGTAGACTTTTTAATTCTGATAATATGAAAAATCACATGTTCTCTATATATATGATCAGTATTTGATATTTAAAATCAACAGATGTTTTTCAAAAGACAGACAATTTTTTTAAAAAAAAAATAAACATTTAATTGTTCTTGTTGAAAAACTTTATTTTAATTTCAACAAATTTATCTTACTTTTTATTTTGAGTTTGCTTTTTGTTGTTTTTCTTGAACAGTATAACTGAGATGTAGGATTTGTGTTCCTTTTCTGAAATGATTTTTGGAGCACAAGATAAAAATATCTGTGATACATTGTGTTAAAGGTGTGATTTAAATTATTATTAAGTGTACAGCTTGCAAAATGACAAACATTTGACTGAGAAGAATTTAAATGTTGAATTTATTCGAAAATGTACAAGAGAGGAATTAATAAGCATCATGTTTAAAAAATCTGTGAAAAAGAATAGTTGTGTGTGTTAAGAAAGTAAATTGGGCATTATCCAGATTTTAATGGGAATGGATATGTACATTTGAAAAGCTAGCTGTAATTTCTTTTCAGTTTCTGTCTTGAAGTACAAGTTTCTTGAATGGCTTTATTTGAGATTCAGTTCTATTCATAACTTCCTATTTCATATGGGGAAAAAAAAAGATGCACAAAAACAATTAAATGAGAATATTTCTTGATGATTCTAACGATTTATTTTCTCTCAGTTTTTGTTATTATAGTTCTTTCAAGTCTTTATTTTGTAGAAATGGAATAATTCTTATTTCCTACTATTTTTCAGCAAAGCACTATCACGCTTCACATATCGTATGCTGAAAATGTAGAGAAGTGCAATCGCTCCTCTCTTGTTTCTAAAAAAAATAAATAACTTATGCATTTCATTCTATACTTTTAGCACATATATAAGAAAAATCTTCAGCTCTCAAATGGTTAATTAATTCAAATAATTCTTTTATAAATATTGAAATTTGGATTTAACATTGTATTTATTATTTTGATATCTGTGAACACCTGTCAAATTTTGATAGTTGGGCAAGCACTCTTATAGCTCACCAAAGGTTACACTTTAAATGCTACAATTAGTATTTTTTCATGTTATTGCATTTGTTAAGTGTGTAGAACTAAAAATGCATTTGATTTGATTGTTAACATCAGGATTATTACAAGCTCATCCTTAAATATCTATTTGAGTTTTTTTTTTTTGCAATTTGATGTACCTTCTGTCTATTGCTTCAGTGTAATCAACCTGTTCTAGTTGTTTTAGTATATTTTTGAGTATTTCTTCTCGATCCAAGAACTGTGCAGTAATTGAATGTTTAATTTAATTCTTTTTTTGTAATGATTTTCTTAATGTATATGTTTTTTTACATATTCTTTATTTTGTAATGATCAATGTTTGCTTCTATGAAAAATTTGCTGTTAGACTGGGTAATACAAAAGGTAGACCCGATTTCAAAAAATCATTTTATTGAAACTACTGCACATATTACAACAAGGGATACATGAATGTTAAGAGAAACATACCAAGTTTTTTTTCTGTTACAAATGTTCAATGTGTGACCCTTTTGTTACACTGCATATGTCCAATCTATAATCCAGTTCATTCCATACATTTAGTAGCATCACTCTATCAGTGATTGGTAATGCTGCACAAATGCTTACATACAAGTAAGAATATCCTCTATTGTGTCAGTTGCGAATGATACGGCATGAAGTTTAACTTTTTTCGTAAAATTTCCCATAATGTTTTCTGGGGCATTTCAAGTTCACAGATGGCAACTCACAGACTTCTGTCTCAGAAAGAACAAAACTTTGTCTCAGTCTTCTGAGTTCCTGGGCCAGCTGTTGCTTTTCTTTTACACAAGCCACCTGTTTCCTTAAATTGATGATACCATCACATAGTGCTCTTCTTCATTGGTGCCTCTTTTCTGAAGCAATTTCTTAATGCATGTTGCACTGAAATAACTTGGGGGAAAAAAACATGCATTCTCCTATTCTTTTCTGTCATTATCACCATGTTTGGATTCCAATTACAGGGATCTTGAATGTGCTGTCAGTCATTGGTGGGAAAAAGAAAAACTTGGTATATTTATTGGAACTCGTTTGATATCACGGTGCCAAACGCTGTTTGGCGTGATAAAGAATCACGCCAAGCAACGCATGTCATTGGAATGAAATCCAAGATGGTAAGACTAGCGATAAGACTCATCAGGAAAATAATTTTAAAGAACTGTTTTGATATACATTAAAAGCGATTTCAAATGAAGAATAGATTGAGATTAACCAAGATCAATAAATAATGAATGTCAATAGAATGAAAAAAATCATATTTACTAATAGTAATATTATGCAGCATACAATAATCTTATAATATAATTTTATAGAAACTATTATATATAATATTCATATAATATTGAATAATAATGATTATTAGATATTCATATAGTATTATTTTGTATTATTTTATATAATAATAATCATATAATATAATGTAATAGTTTTTATAAAAAAGAATAATCATTGTATTGTAATATAATAAAAATCGTACATATATAACAATGCTCATTTAACATACTCATACTTGTAAATAAATAACAAAATAATAATTATAAATAAACAATATAATAACAAAAATAAATAACATAATACTTAGAAACAAATAACATAATAATAATTATAAATAAATAACAAACATGTAGTAATATTTATAAAGAAACAATTATTACAAATAATATATGCTTATTGCACATAATAATAATTGTATTTTCATATTATATTATTAATAAAATAATTACATTATATATATTAAAATTGATAATGAATAGCAATTAAAAAGTAATGAAAACTTGCTATATGTTCCAAAAACTGCATGCTTCTTCAACGAATTTCATCGAACAAGAAACGTTAAAAAAGCATTTTTTAAAAATAAAATGAATAGAAAATAAACGATTTATAGCAATAATTAAAAATACAACACTCATTCTTTTAAAAAAAATATCCTAGTTCTCACCAATGATATTAGAAATATCCATGTTCAAAAATAGCATTAAATAAAACAGAAGACTGAAATATAGTTTGTTTCAGAAGACGTGAGCAATGCACGTAAAATCTGTCGAGAGCTCAAACGTCATCACGTTGGTGTGGTGTGGTAGTTAGGAGAGGGGGGTACCAGCTCGGGTGTCGGCCGTGTCACTTGACCATGGTTCAAAATTACGCGGACCGTCCCCAAAAGCCCTTGCATAGCTGAGCAGTGGGACGTTAATATTCACTCACTCACTCACTCATAGTTTGTTCCAGAATTGCAATGAAAATGGTTAAATTGTAAAAGAAATCAAATTAAAATCGTCTGAAATTAATAGGATTACTGTCGGAACGGATCCAATGAAAATTATTTCTAATATACGTTATCTCCATGGCAACCACATCGCCAGACGATAAAAATATCAAGGTAACCTTATTGGAATGTTATCGCCCATCTTGGCGAACATAAACAACAACTTGGCACAATGCCCCGTGATATCAAACTAGCGGGCATTTCTCTTTACATATTGTAATATATGCAGTAGTTTTGAAAATATAATTTTTTGAAATCAGGCCCATCATTTGTACTCAGCCTGTATTATGACTTTAGGATATCTGGATATTTTTAATAATTTTTCTGTGTAAATTTCTTTGTTTATTTTAGCCCATTGAAGATAGATTAAAGAAACTTGTTAATAAGGCTCCTGTTATGCTTTTTATGAAGGGAAGTCCATCTATTCCTAGATGTGGTATGTATTGTCTATATAAAAATTTTCAGAATTTGTGTGTGTGTGCATTAGGATTATATTATATTTATTCAGTAAATATATTTGAAAACATTTTGATATTTATTTGATATCCATTATAGATCCAGTGATTTTTATGTGGTTTTTTTTATATAATTTAACAGATTTGGGGGATGGTTCAATTGAATTTCATTATGCATAGAATTTAAGAACCATTTTTAATTCAGAACCTTCAAATTTGTGTAACTCTACTTTTATTTCAGACAAGTTTTTATCAGAAAAATGTTAATTTGTTACAAAAATAGTATAAAATAACAGCTTCTGGAAATTTTAAAATTTATTGATATTCAGTAATTCTTGTTATATTATTATTATTGTGTTATTTGTGTGCTTTAAACAACTAGATTAGTAAATAGTGTGATGCATTATCAAAAGTGTAATTGTATTTAAATTAACAAATGAAATGAGTTTTTTTTTTATAGAAAAAGAAAATGTTTGAATAAGTTGAAGAAAAATAATTATTATTAGTCTTATGCGTTCCTGAGTTTTCTTATGCAATTTGTTTGTATATATGTTACCGGCAAAGTATGAAATGCCGGCACTCTATACAATGCCGGACATTTTTAGGCAGAGTATGAAATAGGAGATTTATTGCATATTTTGCCTAGGCATTATATACAATCCCTAGGCATTCTATAGAATGCCTAAAGCTATTTAAACAAAGTATGAAAAAAGGTTTCTTATAAGGATGTTATAGCAATGACTTACATTCCTAAAAGTACAAATGTTATTCTGACAAAATAATGAGACTGTCATTAAAAAAATTATTGTTAAATTGTGATTTCGTATATACTTGTATTTAAATTCCTTCAGAAATTCCAAGTCTATAGAAACCATCCTATTTTCCACTCATTACAAGTGCCAATATATTGGGATTTGGAAAAAAAAATCAAAGTTTTTACTACAATACCTTTTTTTAAAATAATTTTGGTTTTTCTGGCAAGGTTCACAAAGGTAGATATACAGTTCAATATCATAACTTGTAAAATTTTTGTATTTGGTTGAAAGTTCTATCACATTCCCAGAATTCGGAATTTAATTTTGCTCTTGACAAATTAAATTCCTGGAACAAGTTCATGTCGTCAGAGCTCAGGTACCTCTCTCTGGGAAAGAAACTGGGTGTCAAAATTACCAGCGGCAATTGGTATCGCCTATATGGTGCCGCACTAAAAAGGGGCACCAGCCCCTGGGGAATATACTTGGTCTAAAAATGGTAAAAATACCAATCTGCTGCCCTATTTGAAAAGAAAAAAAAGAATTCTCATAACGTAATACTGTATAGCAGTTCTTCCCAACATTTTTATCTTCCGGACGGGTCAACTGATAATTTTACGGCGACCCGCTGAGGGTGGGATGTTGATTATTTATGTTTTACATTGTTTTGATTTTATAATTTAATTGTATTTAAACATGCCTTCAGAATAAAATTCAGTTGCACCAAAAATAATTATAAAATGATTTTACATAAAATATAAAGTGATTTCCATGGAAAGTCACACAAACACGAGAAAAATACACCCGAGTAAATATAATGGAAATAATTTAATGCTCCTTGAGTGGCCCGATACCTTTTGATCCACGGACCAGGGGTTAGGGACCACTGTTTTATGGTACTGACACCTTCTTTAAGAGGTTAAATGAGCTGACATTTATTTTCCGCAAACATCACATCATAGTTATTCAGCAACCAATAGTCCCTCTTAGTAGTCATTTTACTATTTTGTATATCAGTTATTAACTTCTAGTAAGTAATTTCAGTTAAGAAAAAACTCTTTTCTAGCTGTCGAATAGTTGTTTCATGTCTATAGGCCATGGGTCGGCAACCTTTTAGCTGTTGCGTGTCAAACCAATCTACCAATATAATCCAATGAACCACAGCATAGAGCATTTTTGAAACAATTCAAAAATTTACAAATTTGTTGAGTAGTGCAAAGTGCCACTGAGAAATGTATCACGTGCCGCACGTTACCAAACCCCATCTATAGACCATAACTCCTTCACCTACACCACAGCTTGCTCCTCCATTTTCACGCAGCTTAGGAAAAAGTCAATTTTTTGTTGAACAAGTTTAAGTAAAATTGAGTATTTTGAGATTTCCGAACAAACAACAATGTACAACTAACAGATTCTGAGCCTGAGACACGCGTTAAAAGTTTTATGTCTTGCCAATTGACAATATTCGAAATGAATCTGAGATGTATTTCATACTTTGCCAGTTTCTCATTAGGCATTCTGTAGAATGCCTTTGCAATGTGTGAAATTGGAATCATTTCATACATTGTCGGCTAGATTTAGGCATTCTATAGAATGCCGGATTTCATACTTTGTCAGTAACATACATATTTATTTTGGCATTTTTGTTTATGCCATTGCTATTCAGACTTTTAATATTTACTAACTTTTTTTTTAAAAAAGATGACATTGAAGCTTTGTTTGTGGTGAAATTTAATGGTTCTACAAATTCTTCCCTAATAATTTAATTTCAAATATTCTATGTTGACATTTAATGTTTTCCTATTTTTTTGTTTTTATTGTTATGATGTTAATATTTCTCCTTTGGTCCATTATAGGCTTTAGTAAACAAGTAATAGAACTTTTAAACAGTCATAATGCAAAGTATGAAACATTTGATATTTTAGAAGATTTTGAAGTCAGAGAAGGTAAAAAATAAGATATTTTTATTAAATAGTTATAAATACTTTTGTTAAATCAAATATGAACATAGATAACATTTCTGTTTGTTTAACAAGTGATAAAACTTTTTTTTTGTAAGTTAGAATGATAAATTATCTTTTCAATTATTTTTATTTTTCCTTTACAGTTAAAAAAAACTCATGTTTTTTTTAAATAAATTTAGTAGTATGTTTTTGTCGATGCTGATAAATTTTTAACTGATCTTTTCCTAAGTTCTAACAACATTTCTAAGATTTTTCATTTTAATATATTTTTTGTGCTAATGCTTTAAAAAAAACCCACTAAATTAAGCATTTTAAAATTATTTAAGTATAAAAATTTAAGAAACTTAGCAGATTTTTTTATTTCTGATCAAATGTTTTTTTTTTTTTGTAATACTTTTAACTTGCAAAAAGTCTGTGCGAAAGTTGTACTGAAAGTTCTCACAATCCAACAAAATGAGGCCCATGAATATATTTGTACTTACATTTTAAGTGCCAAAATCCTCCATATTTTTCGAAAAGGGGGAACGTGTGAGGTATCTCAGTTTTTCACTTATGACACAGAAACTGTCAATCTATGCATTGGAAGTACCCAATGTTACTAAGTGCTAAAAAAAGTTCAAATGAGCATATAAAAATTCAAAATGGAAGTTTTTTCGACATTGTGTACCTTAGTACCTGAAGGCCACTATTTATCATCACTACTTTGAGGTTCTTGTTGAACTCTGTGAAAAAGTCAGGAGAAATAAAGGCCTGAATTGTGAAGAACAGTTGTGTTTTTCATCAGAACAATACACCAGGTCACACTACTTGTTTGTTTAAATATTTCTTGCCGAGTGTAATCTTATATCCATCTTATTCACCTGACTTTGAACCATGTGACCTTTATTTGTTAATCTGTATAAAAGGGAACAAGGTTTAAAGCTATTGAATCTGTAAAAGAAAAAGCATCACACATTGTGAATGAGCTTACAGGAGACTTCCAGCACAGTTTTGAATTATTGAAAATTTACGTGAATCAGTGTTAAGATAAAGGTAATCGAAGAAGATAATAATTAAATGTTTATAAATTTAAAATATTTATACTGCATCACAGTTTTGTGTTATTTTATAACCACACCTCATGTCTTAAATTTTCATTTATTTATTCCAGTCAATAAATGAAAAAAAAAAAAACAGCTTAAAAGCTGTATACTATAATGTTGCATTTAAATTAAATATTCTGGTGTTAAAATATTGTTTAACATGAGTAATTAATTTTTATGAAGAAAAAAAGGGGGAGGGGTCTGAAAAACTTAGAGGATGAAAAGAATTAAACAAACTTTAAGGTGGTTTAAATTGCTTAAAAATTTTAGATGTAAATAGCATTTATAAACAAACAATAAATAGTATTCTTTTACTTAATAAATATTTCTCCATAAAAAGATTTAAAATTTGATTGAATATGTAGTTAACATTGAAGGCAAAGTAATGAATGTTTTATTATTTTCAAAATCATGTTATTAGAAAATTCATATTTTCTGTAATGTGTCTAGTTATTATAAAAAAACACAAGTAATTAATAAATTATTAGTACCTATTTTTTTTATAAAATTTATATATTAGAAATGAAAAATTTTGAAGTAATCTTACTTTTATTTTTACATTTTGATAAGTGTTGATTTGATCTCTAAAAAAAATGAACAACATCATGCTTTTCTAACTGCTAAGGGATCGGTATCTTTTCATTTTCTTACTCCAAAATATTCCTTGAAAGATTTGCATTTTGAAAACAGTTGTGATTTTTTTCTATGGGCTTCTACAGTAAAAAAATTGCTTCCAAAAGAGACATATTATTCTTGCTATTCATTTCATAACTTTCCTAAACATTTGGAACTCTTTTGTTGTTCTTAGATTTGAGACTGTCATCCTGTTTCATTGGCAGAAATAAAAAATTGTTTAAAATAGCACCAAAAAAAAAACTTGATGTACATAAGATTTTTTTTATGGGTGTAGGCCATGCAGTTATGTACTCAAGAGTACAATTTTGTGCTTTGTTATGTATTCCTTGTACCAGCAAAAATTTTCTTCAGTTGTCCAATATTTTTTATTTACTTTAGGACATGGGTACCTCCAGTCACAAAGTAAATAAGGCCCATATTTCTAAATGAACATTTGAGAGAGAGAGAGAGAGAGAGTGAAATTCAAATTTTTTTTTAACTATGCTATTTTGTGTAGGGAAAAAATCAAGCTGCCTGAAAGAAAAAAATTAATAAAATAAGAACAAGAAAGGGGTCCATGCTATAAAAGTGGGGAATTTCAAATATTCGATATTAAGCATTATTTTAGTAAAATAAGAATCAAAACTTTAAATGCCTTTTATGAGCATTTTTTTTTCTCAATTATGTTATTTAAAACCTGATATCTCAAACATTTATGAATGTACTTCTTTCTTTCTTTTTTTTTTTTTGGTTTTCATATTATTTAAATTAAGCTAAAGGCTTAAGGATTTAGCTCTATCATTAATAGTTTTTACTTTTAAGTTTGTTATGAAAACCATGCATTTTATAAAACTTTCTATTAGAAAATTTGCAATGAGCCCTAACTTTTTGCTAATTGTTAATATATTTTTGATTTTTATTCATTGCTTTTATAATTCTGTTAAATATAGTGTGTAAAAAAATGATTTAAATATATAGCTTTTAAATCCATGTAAAGTTTTTTGAAATTTGGTGTAATTTTCATCAAGTTTTATCCAAAATACCTCATTTCATATAATTTTCTGATGGGTGTTTTTCATAATTTAAGTTGTAAACTTAACTAAACTGAATGGTGCAATAGCCCATGAGGGCCAAGGCCTACTATATAAGAGATCTTGACACCCGAGGTGCATGAGCAGTTGTTGCGGTCAGGTGGTCAATCTGACACGAAACCCCCAGTGTTTAGTTCCCAAGGAAGCCTGTTACTCATTTATTGACCCATGGAAGGGATGAAAGAATACAAAATAACATTAAGTTATTAATAACATAAGCTACTAATAGCATGGCATGTTAAAAACTTGTCTCTGAAGGTAGGCAGAAACCTTAACATTCTTTAAACATTCAGAATTTTGACAGTCACTTATTATAATTAGTTTTCTTGTATCCTATCCATTCATGTATGCTCACAAGATAACAATTATTCAACTCTTGGCAGCTATTTACCAGTGCAGTTATCTCCTTTAACCCTTGAACGTTCATTGGTTTCAAACCGAAACCACTCATTAAACATTTAAAAAAAATTAAAAAAATTTTTATCCCAATAAGAGCTTTTTTGAAATTTTGATCTTTTTCCTAGCAATAGATGACAACATTACGGCTATATTTAACGATTAATGCCTACTAAACAGAAAAATATTGACGTTTCTTAAAATTTGGTAAATTTCATTAGCTTTAAAAAATAGTAAAAAAATAGTTATTTTAAATTACAGCACAAGATCTTACTATGCTTCTTTTAAATTATTAATTACAACTTTCTGTCATTTTGATAAGTAAACAGAAGAGTAGAAAAATGAAATTAAAATCTATGGTTTCACCACAAAACCAAACTCCAGTAAGGGACGGTAAACTCCAGGCGCGGGTCACATTCTCACCCCTCGCCACTTCTCATTTTCCAAGCCATGCATTTGCACCCCCTCCCCGAAATCAATCGCACTCCATTATTGAAGTGTGTGAGCTATTATTCAGCACTTCTGCTCTCTCTCCAGCATCTAGAATAGGGGTCGGCAACCTATGGCACGCGGAGCAATTCTCAGTGGCATGCCACCACTCTCTATAAAATTAAAACTAGAGCTAAATCCAAAAAAAAAAATCTAAAATCTTAATTTAGCTAAAGCTAAATCGCTCTGTCTCTCCTTTCACAATGTCTCGTACATTTTTTATTTAAAGGTTATTTTTCACTTTCGATTCTCTGCCATAAAACGATTCTGCTGAATCAGCTTGCTTGTAGTTTGTGTGCTTTATGTAAAAGAAAACATCTTCTGTTTAAATGTGACTTAATATTAGTGTTAAATATTCGATGTGAATAAAAATTATTGAGTAATACTTCTAAAATGAAGAATCATTCATTATTGCTCAGTAAATGAAAAAGAATGTTGTTTGTCCTTTACCCACCAAAAGCTTGGGCATCCATGGAAAAAGAAAAAAAAAACAAATGTCTTAGGTATAAATCAAAATTCTGCTCAACAAACGTTTTACAGCTGAAATATAATAAACAAAATTAGTTATTCTATCGACATGTTTAGTTTGGATTAAAAATAAATTCAGAGTAAAAAAAACCCAGCAGTAGGTTAATTAGACAAGTGAATCTTATTTCATAACAAATGTCCCTTTTAACTAAATATTAAGAGCAACTGCGAGTGGAAATTGACAGTTTTGAAATGGAACTTATTGAACTAACAATTTCAGAATTATGGAAAACAAAATTTACGCAGTTACGAAAACATTTGGAAGTTAACTTAGCAATAAAAATCAACAGCTATTTTAAATTACTGCATATCATTGCCTGAACGATTTAATTGTTTGAAAAGAATAGCCTGTGCTCTGCTTTTAGCTCCACATATCTATGTGAACAAATTTTTTCTCATATGAAATATATTTTGAGTCCACTAAGAGGTTGTTTATCTGCTGAACATTCAGAATCCTGTGGCAAATTGTAAGTGACAAACTATACCATTAATTTATTAAATAGAGCCCTGCAGGGACAAGGTTCGCATTAAAATTAAAATTTTTTATTTAACTTTGTTGCATGAACACTTATATTTTATGTTGTTTATTTCTTGTTTCAAAAATATTGTTAAGAATGTATAATATATGTACAATTTAAATTTTTTATTAAGATTGAAGAGTATATTTATATTTTAAGTTTATTCCTCATTTTAATGAAAAAAGTTTAAAGATAGATATGTATGTGCACAGTTTTAATTTTTTATTAAAATTAAGTTCTTGTTATATTTTATGTTGTTTATTTTTATGTCAATAAACATATCTTTAAGTGATACACAATTCACATATATTCACAAAACTCTAAATTTGTATTTTTGACCTCTATTTCCAAATTCTACATGTATTGTCGTGGGAATCGAATTTTTCAAATATTTCCTATTGCATGGCACGCTGAATCATGTTGAAAGATTAGTTTGGCACGCCACAGCTGAAAGGTTGTCGACCCCTGATCTAGAAACTAAGTGAAAGCTGTCAGATTTTCACTGAGTTTGTTTCTGTGGCTATCCTTGGCACCAGTATACTTTATTCAAATTGACTATGTCAATAGAATAGGGGGTCCCAACACAAAGGGGCTATAACTCGTAGTTTCCTTCCTATGGACACCTGTGGATTAATAGGTGTCTGTAAATCATGAAGAAAGTAAGTAGTAGCTACTTCAAAAACATTCTCCAAGACAGTTCGCACATGTTATACTCCTGGCGTAAGAGGTGAACCACGGGTGTCTTTTATGGAGATCCAATGGCCTATTTGGTCAACTGACCCTCCATACTTCCAATCTTGACGTGCATACATGGGGAGAGTTCTGCTGATGAGTGGATGTTACAATATTTTAGGGGTGGGAGCTCAGAGACAGATGCTCCTTAGGCATTTTGTATTTGAGCTGTTCTCAGAAAAGACAGAAATATCAATCTAGTGTTTTCTTGCCTTGCTTAGTATTGGTGATAAGATATTTTAAGTATTTCTTTGTGTAATTTCTGGCAGTTTTTTTTAAATGCCAAGAAAAGGATTATCAATTCCAGAAGCTCTGGAAGTATTTCGCAGCTTACACTCCGATATTGAAACCAATGAATTATCACTCAGTGAAGCAGAGGATATTATGTCTGAAAAGTCATCTTCAAGTGAAAATACCGATATTGATGAGGAAGTTGATGACACAAGTGTGCCAGGACCATCCCGTATATCTAAAGTGACTTGGAAAAATAAGGCCTCTGTAAAAATTCGACATTTGCCTTTTACCGAGCAACTCCCCTCCCCCAGCATTAAAAATATTTTCTCTTTGAATTTCTGGATTACATTTAAGTGTTCCATGTCTGATGGGGAAGCACTGCTTCACTATAACCTTAGTGATGAAATATCCTGTTATAAATCCGTCCACACCCAGCTAATTAAAGCATATGAAACAATTTTCTTTATTTTTCAGCCAGCTCATTTGGCTGAATTTTTTCAGCAGAACATTGATTTTGCTGAATGGTGAATCATTTTTAAATAGTGTATTCTATGTTCCCTTTTTTAGACCTAAGTGGTTGATTTGCTCTGTCTTGATTTTTTTTTCTTGGTCATGCTATGATTTTTTCAAATGCTATAAACTAGTTTTTGCTAGGGAAAATTCATAGCATGTTTCTGATAGGCTCTATCTTCTATACATCTTATTATTTTTATTTTATTTTCATTAAGTTTTATTTATCCTAAATTTTTTTGGATACCGAAATATCTGTTCAGTCCAAAATGCTTACATGGATATGAAAATAACAGTTAAGATGAAACGGAGGACATAGAAGCAACATCTATAGTTTTTGTTATTTGTTTTGAATTTTAAAAGTGGTGATTTAAAGTGTGAAGTTTGTGTAGTGTATGCCATGAAGCAGTGAGGGTTTCAAAGTTTGCTATATTGAGGTTTAACTAAAATTATTAAATGCTTTAATATTTCTCTTTTTAAAAATTCATTTAAACTAAAATTTTATTATACCCTAACTAATTTATTCTTTACTAAATAGGCAATATGTTTTTATTTATTTTGATATATTTTAAATCATTATTTGGTAAGAAAGAAATCTGGTGTACATTTTTATTCCTAACCTTATTTTTTGCAGCTTTAAAAATTTTTTCTAACTGGCCTACATATCCACAATTGTATGTAAAAGGTGAATTAATTGGTGGCTTGGATATATTAAAAGAACTTTCAGAGGGTGGTGAACTTGGTAGCATTCTGGCTGTTTAAAAGAAGCACACATTAAGTATGTTACTTTGCTTTATATTAGTTTTTTCATCATATTTTCAAAATCAAAAAAGTTTTTTCATGAATTTATCCAATTTTTATTATTTGCTGCTTAAATGGTTTATTTTAAATTTCTTCCTGACATATCCCTTTATTATGTGATATGATAAATATATAATGGTTGAAAAAATTAGTTTTCCTTATTAAAAGAAAATGCTATGTAGAAATGAGAAATTTTTATCCATGCTTATTCTGCTTAAAGTAGAATTTTCTTTAGTAATTGGTATGTTTTTAAACTTATATTTTATTCTATTTTTATTTTTGATTCCTTATCCACATCAAATAAAACAGAAAAGTCTTTCAGAAAGAAAATTTCTGTAAGCCCCACCCCTCATTATTTCGATTTCAGATAAACAAGCGATTTAGCACTATGTGACAACGAAGATGCAACACCAAGAAAGAGTGGCACTAGAAAATAATGCACTTTTTCACACCTCACAGAGTGATGCAAATGATGTGAGCACATTGTCTCAGGTGCATGTTGAGTAGGATATAAGGAAATGATTTTGCAAAATGGGCAATATTTGTGCCATTATTTCTTCCAGAGAAATTGTTGTGAAATTTCTTTTTCTTCGGGTGCATGTGTTACATCAGTGAATGCCAGGTTGATTCATATGTCAAATATCTGTTGACACCCTTCTAAATGTATCTATGGTGCACTAGCCACAGCAAAGATGGTTAAACAAGAAAAAGTGTCACTTTTAAAAGGTGCTGATGTGTCCAGAATGAGACGACATACCTGCATGCATCGATACATTCATTGCAAAGTGGTGTTGGCCACATAAGCCACTTCTGACTTTTACAGACAATGTTGATATTCCAATATGTACTAGAACTATTTCCTTTCAATTGGCTGCTAGTGGCCTGCATTCATAGTCTGTTAAGAAATTTGCTATTAACCTCAAAACACAGAGACCTGTTTGCTTAGATATGGATGATAAAAGGGCATTTTTTTGTTTACACTTCTGTTTGTCTAGTAATAATCACCATTTACAAGTGTGACAGTGAGGTTAAAACAGCTTCAGTCTATGGAATCGCAACCACATGATAATGTGGCATTGTGATTTGGGGCAATTACATGTATGAAAGCAGGTTGCCTCTTGTTCATGTTTAGGGTACTATGATTTTCCAAGGAACATCTCTGGGATGCATCCCCTGCCATTGCCATGTACAGAAGATGTTACGGCAAATGATTGACGGGGAATGGAGAGCGATCTCTTAGGACTTCATTCATATTCTCATACACTCTGTCTAGTTGTATTGCCTCATGTTATCTGCGGTGTTCCTATAACCTACTGACCAGACATTGTTCTTGCTCTGTATTATGAGTAGCATTTCAAAATAAACGTAACCTGTTTCTTGCCCTCTCTCTGTTGGCTAAGTTTCTTCGATTTCTGCCCATTCCTTAGTGTTGCATTTTCAGAGCTACATAGTGTTATTTTGTGAATTCAAAAAGATTGCTTTACTTTTATTGGGGAAAAGATATGTTACGCTGCAACAGGAGTAAAAATTATTTATATTTTACTAAAAAGTTGAGAAAGAATATAATTTTATTTCTGCATTTATTGTTTTCCATCATTTAGTGCAATATTTTGATATTCTGTAGAAAACTATGTGTATTTTTGCCAATTTTGAAAACAATAATTAAACATGAGTATATGAATATGATCATTCAAAAAGGGATTTTTGAATTTAAAGGCTAACTCAATCTAATTACTAATTCTTATTATTGTGATAAACCAGAAATTTTATTAAAAATTTTTTTTAAGAGTTGGATTTTTAATTTCCTTTTTCAAAAAATTCCTTTTTGTATGTGTGAAAATTTTTTTTGCAAACAATTATATCTTAATCTTTTTGCATACTTTCCTTCCAGACAGTGGTGCACACAAGGGGGATGTCCTAGGCTCCGGACCCCTCCCCCCAAAGCCCTTGAGTTTTTCTTTATTGATGATAATCTTATATATACATATAACATAACATTTAATTATGTACTTGTAATTAAAAATTTATTTAATTAATTAATGATAATTATTAATTAAATATATATTTATTTTTTTTACTGTTTTTGTTAACAAAATTGACAAAATCAGAAGAATTAATTGGTGTTTTCTTGAGGTATGATACGAGTTGAAAGACTTTTGAGCATGGACACCCCTCTTGAAAATTTTTTGCGTGCACTACTGTTTCCAGATATTATTTGGTTTAATCCTATATAAGAAGTTTTATTCTGGAATAGTTGATAGAAACGCATAGAAATATCTCTCTGAACTATTTTCATCTTTCATATCCTTTCAGAATCTCCTAATTAGAAGGAATTACAATGTTTATTTTCAAAGGATTGCTTTGTTGAACTTTAAAGGGAATACAGTACATATTTTAAGCAATGAATGAACTTTGAAGAATGAAGTAAATTTCTATAAATATTATTAATTGTAGAAAATTTCTTTTATTACATTGTAAAAAGAACCATGGAAGAAATATCACCATAAGGAACTTCTATGAAATACATAATTATTTTATAATCTTTGTGTAGTTTAGATTTTTAAAAAAAAAGAATGTATAAGTAGATTTGGGTACAGAAACTCTCAGTGCCTCTTTTAGCACCATTGGAACATATTGTTGGAAGTCCTGTTAATTATTCTTGTACATACTGATTTAGTAATAGAAATGAATTATTAGAAAACAAGTCTTTTATCTATATGCTTTTTCATTTCAATTACGTACTGTAAATAAGAAGTTATTTTTAATATGGTTTATCTGTTTTCTTTTTTATTAAATAAGTGTTACAATGCCATTTACTGTTTTTAATGAGTATTTCAAGTGGTTGAAACTTCTAAAGAAACATACAGACACATGATCATTGAGAAAACTTTCCTCAATAGCTTGTTCTCAAATATATGAAAAGTTCTAAAAATTACTTCAAAATTTTCATATGTGCTCTTAAAAAAATGACAATAAAAAATCATCAATGCTCTGCTGTTAAACTAATTATCATAACCTAGTTGGTAAAATATTAATCATAGAATCACATGCTTCAATTTCCTTTTGTTCATAAAATATCCTTAAAAAAATATGAATCATTTTTGTGTGTTGCTTAAAATGGAAATTTTTAGTGAAGTGCCAATTTTTATCATCTTTATCTCATATAAAAAATTTCAGAATCCATCTTCTGTACCCATCTCCAAAAATATATAATAAAGCTAAATTCAATTTACAAACTACTTTGAAGTAAAAGTTTCTAAGTATCAAAAGGGGAAAAAATAGGCAATTTCATATGAAAAAGAATAAAAATTGCTTGTTTTAATGAAAATAAGTATAAAAATTTATTTTAGTACCTGGTTGCTGATTAAATATTTTGAAACATGTTTTTTTTTAAATATATTAAAATGCAAGTATATTGAATAGAAAACTTTATTTTTCAAAAACACAATCAGTATAAAGGATGTTTGATCAAAAAAAATTAGTCACAAAAGGAAAAGCAATGTGATTATGTTTGTTCATTTATGTTTAAACTTAGTATCAGATGCTTCAGTCCCAAAATTTGTATAATTAGTATTAATTAAAAGAAATTAAGGTAGTTTATCATGTTTATTATATTTTATTCACATCAGTCATATTTAAATGCTTTGTTTTTAAAATAACTTTGATATTTTTTCTCTTATTATATGTACTTGCATATACTATCCTCATACCTGCAATTTGTCACGAAAAGTTAACTGCATGCTGGAGATGAATTGCCGAAGTTTTTATGAGTGATGCCATTGTAAGGGCAATAGCTAAATATTTCCCATAAAAAAAAAGCATGTCAAAATTTGCAAAAATGTTGCCAATGGCACATGGTTAATACAAAAATATTATTTCTCCTCTATGAATTTATTTTGCTCAAAATACAGGGTTATTCATTATTCCCTCCAAGGTTTTGAAGCTCGGCAGTAAAAACACTAAGATGCAAATACAGCATTAAAGAACCTATGAAAGAATAGGGAAACAATTAGTTTTATTAACATATTGTGTGGATGTTTATTTGTGAACCCTTGATCATACATCAATGCGATAGTCTTGTACCTGTCACACTCTACCCAGTATCGTATTATTAACTTTATTGACAGCCCATGTTATCCTAAAACTTGGTCTTTTACATAAAGTCAAGTTTTTGTCCCCCACCCCTTTTTTTCTTTCTTGTGCATGATGTAGTAGAACTGTATGAAAGGATAACAGAATATTGAACTACAGCATTGATGTATACCATATGACTTAGGGTTCAGTTATAGAACAACTGCACAGTATGTAAATAAAACTGGAATTGTTTCCCTATTCTTTCATATGTTACTTTTTGCTTGTATTCATCATAGTTTTTTTATTACTATTATAGTGCTCTGAAACCTTAGAGAGAATTATAAGTAACCTTCTCTTGTATTTATGACAGAAAGATCTTGATGAAACAAAGTTTTGTTTAGTTTCTGCTATTACATAGGTGTTCCCAACCTTTTTTGAGCTGACGTCCCCTTTTCCAGTGAACATTTTGATACCACCCTCTCTAGAGAAACAAGATTGTATATAATGCATGGTGAAAGCAAGAGTTAAACTTTGAAAAATATTCTATTACTAATAGAATATATTTTTTAACTTAATTTTTATCTAAAGCCACAATTTTCTTACTTGCATGTCTGAAATAGCTGTTAGCACAAATATATTTAAATGTGTAATATTATATATTTTAGTTATAGATAGGATATTGTTGGAATTGTGAAATGCGCTACTGAATTTCTTCTTCATTTAAATGAGTGGAACAAAGTTTTAGTTTACCTGCTATAAAGACAGGCAGGGGTTTTGATGATACGAAGTAATTCCTGATAAAATATCGCTTTCAAAATAAGTATAAATGATAGTTTCAGCCTTTAAAGAATCACAGGTTAATTCGTGGTTAACATATTTAATTATGTTTCTTATATAATATACGTAATGAAATGGGCAGTGGTCGAAACATTTTTCCTACTGCTCACAAAGACAACACTACAAAAATTAAATGCACTATATCATTCAGTTTAATGTAGGTCTGAATGTAATGTAATCTTTAAGTTTTTTGTTCACTTCCAAAACTACCGAAATATGTGAATTTTTGTACGTGATATAGAAATGATTTAAATAAATACAATCAACATAAGGTAAACGGTATTAAAGTTAACTTTTGTTCATATATAATCAGCATCTTTTTTTTAGTCCTTTTTAGACTATATTTAGTTAATTTGCCCAAGCCCCTCCGTGCCATCTCAACGCCCCCTAATTTTTTCTGGGGCTTTTACTGCCCCCTGAAAGCCTCAAACACCCACAAAGGGGCATTATCGCCCACGTCGAGAACCTATGCGCTATTATGTATTTTTCAGTAAATATAAAATAAAGTTTAATTTTTCCTGTCAACAAAAACAATCTTCTAAACCTGATTCTTTTTTGAATTTCCAAAATTATTGCATAAATACAGAAGTTTGAGTGTTCTTTATAACCAATTTTTTGTGTGAAATCTTTTTTATTATAAAAGCAATAAGTTCTAAATGCAATTAGTGCATAAATATTTAATCTTTTGAAATGGTTAAATTTTGTTATAATTTATAATGGATTTTTTTTTTAAATCTTGATTTACTTGCAGGAAGGCATGCAAAAAACAAATGTAGCACAGTACAGTTTTTTTAATGACTATTATTGCAATCAGGATTACAGTTATTTGTAAAATAATGTGTAAAATATCAAGTATTCTTAGATTTTCATTGAACTTTGGTAAACTGAGATTGGAACAACATGTTATGCATAAGATGGAGAAAAACCACGAATATTAAACTTTGGTTTAAAATTGGTTTTAATAATGGAATCTATTTATGCATGTTTATATATTTGATGTGGTAGTTGATTAAGTGATGAATTTTCTTTTCTAGGATAATGTTCATTGAAGCTCTAGGAATGCCAAACATTTTTCAATTTTAATTTTTGCAATAATAGCAGGAAACATCATTGTGTCCCGTTTTTCTTCATGTAATCTTGATGGTTGTATAAATGAATGATTTTTTGAGTGTTCTCTTTTGTAATTTGATTGCTTTTATTTAAAATATTTCTCTAAGTCCAATAAACCAAGGGATGAGTGCAAACTTGAGTAGAATATATGAAATTTTAGTAAACTAGGACATTAAACCTAATCCAAATCTGATCCACATTATTTTCATACAAGAGGGATAAGACTAATGTAGAGTGTGACAATAACATTCAGCTGACATGAGGTGCCACGTGCAGAACTGCTGTTGTTCACAACTATCCACTTGGATGCCATTCACCTCCCCAGTTGTTTTGTTCAAAACATTATTTTTTATTTCTAACGAGCTGTGATTAAGCATTTCGAGGGATTAATTTGTGAATAGCATGGTACAGTGTGAAATTTAATAATCTGTGTTTTTGAAAGCTTAAATATGTCAAAGGAAAGTTTTCATAACAATACAAATTTATGAAACGCAGATTATTATCTATAAATCATGTCTTTTAAGAGTTTTTTTATTTTCATGAATTTCTAATGACAAGTGAAATGTATTTTATAGCATTACATCAAAAGCTATCCAGTTTTATTACTTATGTTTAAATTCTGAATTGTCTGCCTTCAAACAATGCTGTCCTAAATCTTCATAAGAAAGAGTGTCTTATTAACATTTTTATCTCTTTCAATATTAATATATTGTTTTATCGTATTCTGTACTTAAATAAAATTTTGCAGCCAATTTTAAGAAATAATTTATAAAGCATTATAGTTTCTTGAAATGAATGAAATAAAATAAAAAACAGAATATAAACTTTTTTGGAAAAAAGTAAGTTGAATATCATAATTGCAGCTCCTTGATGCATATTACCAGAAATTAATTTTGAAATGTTATTCCAATACTAGCATTGTGGTACTTTTTCCCAGTGTAGATAAATGTTCAAAAAAGGTATTTAATCAAACATTTTTACTAAAAACAGCAGTAAGGATTAATAATTTTTTTAATGAAACAGTTGTGTGTGTGTAGTTTTTTTAATATAGCTTTCTTACTGAATATAAGTGTTGATTACTTTAATAAATGTACAATATACTGCTATTGTTCCATATATGTCTGTAGTTTTTTAGTTTTATTTATAAAATTATATGTATCAAACTATTTGCATCTACGACTACCTCCTTACCACAGTAAGGTTGGTATGTTTGAGTTGAACTTATCAAAAAGGGTAAGGATTGAAAACAATTATTGTGAGATACAGTATACATAGTTTTAGCAATATCCAAGAACTGAACGGAAAAACATGGAAATTTTGTCGACTTTTTCTATCATTTTTCGTGTTGTGCGGTGTGGTGGGAGTATGGAGAGAGTCATGCCAGCTCATGCGTCGTCCTCGTCTCTCGATCGTGCTTCTAAATTATGACATCCATCACCAATAGCACCAGTGTTGCTTCACAGTCTGTTTGTGTGCTGCGTAAATGATCAAATAAAACCCATTTTTCATGAGTGCTAAATATTTTCAAATTATTTTAAAGGGAAGGATTTAAAAGTTTATAATTTTTCTTAAGCATTAGAACAAAATATCTGCAGTACATTTTTTTTATTGCATTTTGAATGTAAAATTATCTAGCATTTTAAATGATGTGAATAAGAATATTTTATTCAACTCTACTGCATTCTTTTATGTAAATTCGAGATATTTCTTTGTTGAATCTATTGATTGATTTAAAAATATATATTACTAATGCCAACTGTGTGACAGTGTCAAATGGAGGCCCACGAAATCACAGCAAAGGTACGCTCGTCATGATCCGTAGCTTTGAGTATCATTCAAGTGACAGTATGGTTCCTCTTCAATTAGGAGGAAGAACACCTTGGAGGTGGTCTCTTCCCCTTCCACCCACCTCACAAGAGGACTTGCTGCTGGATGGCTGTTAAGAGCAACTCCCTGTCGCTCCATACATCCCTACCTTCTGCAGGATTCGAGTTCATGCCCTGTGGGGCAGCGTCACTAACCACATGCCCTAATGCCACTAAAGATCTGCTGTTTGATGCACCTCACATTGTCAGGGTGGGAAACTGAAGTCTCCTGGTCTAGGTTCAAAATGACATGGTTTGTCTCCAATACCCCTCATGTTGCTTTATAGCGCTAAAAACTAATTTTATTTTGTCAAATTTCCTCTCATTACTTTCTTTGGAAACAGTTCTCTACAATAAACTTAGTCATTTTCAGAAATAATGGATTTTTTATCATTTGCTTTTAAAAATGAATGTTTATTTTTATATATAAAATATATGTGTCGCAGTGCAGTTTGCCCGCGATCGACTCCAAAACTACTCAACCGATCCTAATATAATTTTGCATACTGTGTGTGATTTTGTCCAACTTAAAACATTGGATGGTTTTTATTGCAATGAATCACGCCTTTATTTTTTTTTATTGCCGAAAATGTCAAGAATCCGAAAAAAGCGTTGCCAGATTCCCGTTAAGGAATAATCGCAAAATGGGGCATCGCTCGTGTGTCTGTGGAAGCAGATATTGCAAACCAAAATGCACGAAAATTAAGTGCCTGCCATATTTCGGGGTGTGCAATCCGATTTTTGAGTCAGTTTCCAAAAATAACCGTCACTTTGCCGTATAAAGCCGGCCGGCCGTATTTTAGACACATCATAACAGGGGCTTACATTAAAAGTCTTGAATCGTGAAAACTTGGACCCTGGCGTACTTCAAAATGTACAATCCGAATCTAATATCCAGTCTGAAAAATAACCTTAACTTTGCCGGATAATTCTGGGCGACCCTTTATTACGCAAACTGTGGCAAGAGCTTACCCTTAATGTCTTTTTGCGGGAAAAGTGTGTTTCTGTTGTAATTCGGGAGAGTGAACGAGAGTTTGAAATCGAATTTTAGAAATTCCTGTAACTTTGCCAGATAATGCCGGACGACTCTAAAGCCCCTTCCAGGAACTTGCCGGCTCAGGGGAACAAAAGTAATTTCCAGTTGTATCTAGGGGCGGGAAACGATAATTTGAAATTATATTTCAGAAACTTCACTAAACTTGCCAGATAGTGTCTGAATTAGGAAAATAGGCATATGATTCGAGTCCCGCGTCCGGATTTTCATTATCTTTAGCGACTGAACTTGCTCGCGCTTGAGCATCAAAAGTCAGCTCCGTGTGCATTTCGGAGTGTAAAATGAGAATCTGAAATTTAATTTTAGGAGTTTCGATAACTGCCGGATAATGCCAGTCGACTCTATTTTAGACACACCGTAGCAGGAGCTTGCCTTAAAAGCCTTGGATCATAAAAACTTTGTCCCTGGTGTATTTCAAAACGGATTATCCGAATCTGATATTCAGTCTGAGAAATAACAGTAACTTTGCCGGATAATTCAGGATGGCCGTCTTTAACACAAACCGGGGCAGGAGCTTACCCTTAAAGTCTTGGCGGGGGAAAAGTGTTTTTCTGGTGTAATTTGAGATGGTTTAAACGAGTCTGAAATCGAAATATAGAAATTCCTGTATTTTGGCCAGATAATCGGAATATTCTCGGACAGCAGTACCAGCCTTTCTTGCCGACGTAAAATGAGCGAGTGAGTGAATATTAACGTCGCACTTTTCAGCTATACGAGGGCTTTTGACGACTGACGCGTAATTTTGAACCATGGTCAAGTGATGCGGACGACACCTGAGCTATCGCACCCTCTCCTAACTACCACACTACACCAACGGGAGGACGTTTGAGCTCTCGACAGATTTAACGTGAATCGTTCCCCTACACGGCGAGTTTCAGTGGTGCTGGGCTCGAACTCATAACACGCTAGCCATGATCCGATGCCTTGACCACTTGCCGACATAGAGACGTAAAAAGTGGGTCTTGATTGTATGCCGATCCGAATATTTTCAATACAATTTAATATAATCTCGTATCTATGTCAAATAATGCCAGAAAGTATTTTGCACGAACTGTGGAAAAGGCTTGCTTTAAAATTCTTGAGAAAGAAATGCTTTCCTGGTGTTTTTCTGGATGGGAAACAATAATAATATGAAATTGGATTTTAACTTTAATCGGACTTTAATAACTTTTTTTTAATCGGATCCCGTAACTTTGCCGGATAATGCCAACCGACCGTAATGTCCCCCTTCAGAGATTGAACTTACAGGAGCAAAGACGTCGAAAATGGGCACCGAGTACTTCTCAGGGTGGGAACGAGAATCTGGATACGGATTTCAAAAGCTTCCGTTAATTTTCTGGATATTGCTGGAATGTCAAATGGCTTTGTGCTCGAGTTCCAACTCCAGAATTTTATTCCCTGTAGCAACTAAACTTTCAGGTGCATTCGTGCGAAAATATGATTGCAATAGGAAATTGCATCTTCGGGCATTGTTGTCACTGTGTTAGATGGCAGAAAAACTGCACATTCCGCGTCAGCTGCCATTAGACATTCATAAAATACAATATGCAATGTGTACCATTGAAAAAAGAGTGGATTGGCTACAGTATTGCAAATGAATTCAGTCATGATCAAAGATAAGTGTACCATGAACCATAAACATTCATTCAAAGCATTACATAGAGCTTTGCAAAATTTAAATGACAACGAGAGAATATTCGGTGTTGCTGTTGTATTACTGTCTGATGATTTCCGACAGGTATTAACAGCTATTACACGCTCTACTTTTACTCACGAAATTAACGTCTGTTTAAAACAATCGTTTTGATGGCGAAACGTGGAAACTCTTCGACTGACCATAAACACGCAAGTACATTTGCAAGATGATCAATATGAGCAAATATTTCCTAACTAACTACTGAATATCGGAAACGGTGAAGTAAAACTTCATCCCAAAACATAATGCATGAAATACCCAGAAGATTTCTGTAATGTTCTTTAGGCAAAAAGGAACTGATTGAGAGTGTCTTTCCGGATATACTATATGTATAATTATCTTGATAATTATTGCCTCAGTAATCCTGTTACTTTATCAGAAAAAATGTTGATATTGTGATGAAATAAACTTTCAGACACAGGGCTGTTGCCAGTTGATCCAACGTTTTTTAAACCAATCGATACTATTATTGATGAAAACAAAACTGTAAAATTTTCAACCGAGTTTTTGAATTCCCTAGATATATCAGGAATGCCACCACATAATCTTCGGTTGGTTCCTTGGTTATTATCTGCGTAACTTAAATTCACCTAGATAATGCAACGGTGCACGTGTGATCATCAAAAAATTATACCGGAAACTTCTTGATGCAAACATTTTGACTGTAAAGTTTGAACGAAAATTCGGTTCTGCTTCTACGGAATTTGTTGCCACGTATTCCACTGATACCTTCAGAATCTTTAATACCATTCAAAAGGCTTCAATTCCGATTCGTTTGGCTTTCGCGATGACCATAAATGAATCTGAAACCGAACAATATTCATTTGATAATTGGACTTAGAAAATCCATGTTTCTCGAATGGGCAACTAGATGCTCAAGTGTGCGGAAACCGTTGAATCTATTTGAGTTAGCAAAATACGGGTTACCGAAAAATATTGTGCACCAATTAGCGATTAGTTGTATAAAATTATTATTTGTTATACTTTAAAATGATAAAAATAATTTTAAAAATTGCAAAGAATCAACGTTATTCACCACATTTATAAAATTAAATCTTCATATGTTGTTACTTAACGACTTCGTTAGTAATTCATGCATTATACTACATTCAAATAGGAGATGAATGAAATGCAAAATTAAAATAATTTGTTGTTTTATACTTTATTTCAACCCTCCAAAATTATAAACGAAGGTTAATTTGACTGCTTTGAATAGCTTAGAATAATATTGAAGTAACGTATTAAAACAAAGTCACAGCAAAGCGTGGCCGGGTCAGCTAGTTATGTAATATAAATTGCAATCATGATTTTGAAGTTTCTTTATTAGAATTTAGAGTGTTTTAAAATGAGGATATTCTGGTTTCTTCCTACATGGATTGATGTAGAATTTTTGTATTTATTTAGTTATAGAAAATTTCATATTGAAACTAGAATTGAACTTGATGATGGCGTGCTTATTTTTGTCAAAATAAGCTTTAGATTTTATCCAATGTAGAAAAAATTTCTGGCATACTTTGCTGCTCAGCTCTCGAATGAAACATTGCTGGGAACTCATTTGATATACATGTTTTACGCGCCAAGTGTTTTTTGGTGCTTTCTCGAGTGATATGTAATCTAAGATGGCGTCATAGCGATAACAAATTGCTGGAAAATAATTTTAAAGAACTTTTTTGAAATATATTTCAAATAAAGAATAATATAAGAATGGATTGAAAGTACACACATGTCCATAAATTAAGGATAATGAAGTTCAGGCAAAGAAAGAGACAGAAGCAAAACAAATTTGCCTTATTTGTAAAGTCTATTTATTAAACAAAAGGTAAAGAGCAAAAAAGATGCTATATGTTTGACATAATTAAAAAAAATTGCGATTTTCACTCCCTGGAGCAAATTTTAAAAAGAAACTATTTACAAAAACAGTATAACATGGTTAGTATGATGGTTAATACGGAGTATGTCTCCCGGACGATGCAATACAGGCCTTACAACGCCTATGCATGCTGAGTATCAAATTATCAATCTGATTTAGGGGAATATTTCACCACTCATCAAGCAATGCCCTCCGAAGTTCCAGTAGACAGGTGGGAGGGGGTTGACGGGCTGCAATTCGTTGGCCAAGCATATCCCACACATGTTCTATTGGATTCAAGTCCGGTGAGTATGCTGGCCAATCCATACGGGTGATATCCTCAGATTGAAGGCATTCATCTACAATGTTTGCACGATGAGGACGGGCGTTGTCATCCATAAACAGAAATTCAGCACCCATGGCGCCCCGAAACAAACGTACATGTTGTTCCAGAATGACATCCGGATAGATGTGGCCCCTGTCATCGTTACACTCTGAACATGCAGGTCAGTTCTGGAACCAAGAATAATTCCTCCCCAAACGAGCCATCCTGCACCACCGTGACGGTGTCGTTTAATGGTGTTCTCTTGGTGGTAACGGGTACCTGGCGCTCTCCATATGAAAGTCCGGCGAGAATCAGACTGCAAACTAAACCTGGACTCGTCGGAAAACATCACACAAGACCACTGTTGCGGTGTCCACAATGCATGCTCTCTACTCCAGGTTAATCGCAGGCTACAGTGAGTTGCGGTAAGGGGAACACATCTAACAGGCCTACGAGCATATAGACCAATGTGCCCTAAGCGTCTGTACATGGTCTGCCTTGAAGCTGACGAGATAGGTCTGATGCTGTGCTCCGTCTGTTTCTTTTGGCAGTAACTGCCAAATACCGGTCCTCATTCGGCGTTGTAACTCGGGGGCGACCTGTGCTGTAACATCTACTCACATTACCATCATCTTGGAATCGTTGCCAAAGCCTGGAGATGACACTCTGGGCGATTCCAAGTTCCTCGGATACTTCTAGCTGGGTACGTCCACATTCCAGTCGTCCGATAATTCTACCACATAAAAAATCATCCAAATGCTTCCTTTGCGCCATAACTATGCGGTAATTGCACTGAAAGGCTTTTAAAGCGCTTGTGAACAATTTCACTTCTTTGCCACCATTCCTTATATACCCCTCTCTTACACTCTCGTCATTGTGACATACTATCCATGCCATCTGGTGGTTTCCTGTAATTTGCATATTCTTCTTCAAGATGTGTGTGATAATTCTACAGGTGAAATTTTTATTTTAGAGTTCAATTTCTGTGTGATTCTGAATTATCCTTAATTTATGGACATGAGTGTATAACTATTATGAATCAGTAACACAGGTGAAAATAATGAAAAAAATACAAGAGTTTTGATAGCTGAACTTAATGCATTTTTTGGTACTAATTTCAGAAATAATTAAAAAAAATCCCATCACGATTTTTTTATTCTTTGGAAAATTTTTATTTCACTTGGATCTTTCAACATTGAATTTCTTCCCTCTGTGGCTAACTTTCGTCTAACCTCGGTGAAACTTGCAGAATACTACTGTTACATTGCCTTCTCTCCCACCCTGTCACATCTCTCTACCATTAGTGTCGCGCAGATCATTATTTTAGAACCTTATCTTGGCTTTACAATGTAGAAACTGTCACCCACATCCGGATTGATTCGGAACATAAGAAGCTGAAATTTTGAACTTGGTTTTAATTTTTATTTTTATTGTGTCTAGTGTAGTGTGTGTGCTGATACATTGTCAGTGGGAACTTGAATGCAGGAACACTTTTAACAGCTTTGTTTTTTTTTCTGTGCGTTTCGTGAAACCTAGCTTTGAGTTCGAGACGTGAAAATTTTTTGGATAATTTTTGTTGCATATGCGATGAATGTAGTACAATTAAAAATTTCTTGAGGAACATTACAGACCATGTAAGATAGCTGTATCTAGCGTCTTTTGCCATGAAACTCGGTGGCCAGGACAAATGTGCTCCTCATTCTTCGAGTAAAAGACTTCGAGACTCAGACTTCGAGTAAAAGTACCTCAACGGTCTGCGCTTCTGGATTAAAGGAAAGAAGGCTGTCTTACAATTTGGAATACCTATGACATGGAGGGAGCCAAAAACCCTGATGATTATTACTTTTGTTCCTGTTATATCCATGGGTATAACTACAAAAATTAAAATTTAATATATTATCCTGATAATATTCCATCGATCATACACCCCAATCCTGACGAACTTAATGTGTCGGTGCCTCCAACTGAGTTGTCAGTTATCTCTTCAAAATCTTCAGACTTGGCTCATCTACGAGTTCAAAGGTTCCGATATCGAATAAAAGCCCTCTGGAGCCGATTCTCCTCAGCCCCTCTCTCAGTTTGAACTTAATGATCCAACTAGAGATCTGCTTCTTTCGAAAATGGCAGCAGAGCTGTTGGATTCGAGATTGAAAGAAAAAAACTTAATGGCCAAGGGTTTTTGTTGGTGTAGGAATTTGTCAAGTACTTTGAGGAAGATGAGAACTTGGTTTCTTGTTCCAGTGATGAGCAAATTTAACATCTACAACAAAGATAAATGTGAAGGCTGTGTATAGATTCATCAAAAAGGAGCCTTAAAGCTGTTCTTCGTCACAGAAGCCAGTATGCATCTGTACCAGTTGGGACATTCTATGCGTTTAAAAGAACCACTATAAAACTTTGTGGCTCTTGTGTCCTCAACAAAATAAAATATGCCGACCATGAGTGGACCATTTGCGGTGTTTTGAAAGTTATCTGCGTGCTTCTTGGTCACCAAGGAGGATATATAGTTTCTTTTGTGAATGGGACAGCCACGATAAGGTTCAACTTTGGGTCAGAACAGAATTTCCAAAAAGACAACCTTAAGGGAACCGGGACGTCCTCGATGAGGCAAAATAAGCAAAATTTGGCTTTTCGAAAGAACATTATTTTCAAAAACGGAAAGACTTCATAAATAAAAAAATTATGTCATACAACCTATATACTTTTCTTAATATACTGTAACATAAAATTATTAAATTTTAAAAATAGTTTAAGAAATGTAAGGATTCGAAAAAGTACACACCAAAAGGAACTTTCGTATACATGATGTTCATTAGGTACATGTATCTTTACTTTTATAACATATAACACCACAAAACATGCTGTTTTAGTTACAAAATTGTACGTTTATTTAAATGCAATAAATCTTTTTATACTCCCTTGTTAAGAATTTTTTTAAAAAAATTTTGATAAAAATGTCTTTTTTTTTTTCAGAAATTCAACAATAAAAGTAGAAATACTAACATTTCAGGAAGGAAATTAGAAGCATTAAATGCATTATCATGATACAAAAGCTCATACCAAGTTTCATTAAAATATAATAAATAGATTTTTCTACCTAAAAACTGCAAAAACACGTTTTGAGAAAAATGGAAAAAACTAAATAAAATGGTACACTTACCTAAAATTTGACTTTTAGAACATTCCAGCACTGTACTCATCTTGCATAGACACTTCTAAGGCATCCTGCTTCCTTTTAATTTGCCTTTTAGTTGTCCTGGCTTCTTTGGTAGCTTTTTGGATATTCATCTCGGCTTCACAAATTCTGACGTAGTCAATTTTACGAAGGCCTTCACAAGTATTGATACCTGGATTTATTTGCAGTGCTTTTAATACTTCTGTTGTTGCGTATGCACCTTCATTGAAACATATAACTGTGTCCATTACACCCATTTGCAAAGCTTTTTTGCTCACAAATGTGTTTTTTGGCACACGATTCCATATACAGTTATTAAAGCTTTCGTTGGGGTTTTGAGTTCGGCCTTGTGGACATTTTAATAAAAGTTCTTTCGCAGTTAAATGTCTAAAAATTTTTTTAATTTTAAGAAGAACTGCTTCTGGGAGGGAATGTTTGTGGGTGTTCTTTTCACCAGATACAAGGCTTTTGTTGTACCCGCACCAACTTTCTTCTCCCATAGGGCACAAACCATGTTGTGGATTTTCATCTGTTGACAGTTTTTGGAAATATATTGCCCAGATGGATTTGGACATATCTGCGACTGATTTCCCAACATTTCTTCTTATGGCTAGGCCATAGTATTTTTGCAGCAAAAGAATTTCTGCATCTGTCAGCCTTCCTCGTCCAGATATTGCTTTTTTGTCTGACGGTGGATTTTAAACTGTTCTTTAGGGCTCTCAGTGTTGATCCCATCCTTTTTTGGACGTGACCGATGCACTCCAGTTTTTCAATAGGAACATCATCACCGTATAGGTTGGACTCTTGAAAAAAATTAGCAAATTAAATGTGCAATAAATAAAATTGCACTGAAAAATTAGAAATTACGGTGGGTTATATGAATTGAGAAGTATTATCAGTATTTTAGTGGTAATATTCGGATTAGAGTCGTGAAGATTTAACATATTTACTTTGTTAGTCATTACATTGAATCAAAGAAATTATTTTTGCTATTTTTTAAATGTGTGATTTAAAGCTAGTAATTTTGATAGTGTCGCCGGTAGAGTGGTTAGCGACGCTGACTTCCGTGCCATAGGGCCTGGGTTCGACTCCCGGAGAAGGCATGGATGTTTGTAAATGTATAGTGCCTTCGCGGCATGGGAGTACTCTAAATAGCCGTCTAGCCGCAAGTCCTCTCGTGAGGTGAGTGGAAGGGGAAGAGAGGTGGGAGGCCCCTGACCACTCCTAGGGTGTTCTCCCTCAAAATTGAGGTAGAACTGAGCTAAATCGTACTGTCACCTACACAGTACTCAAAACTACGGATAACGATAAGCGTACATTTAGCTGCAATGAATTTCGTGGGTCTTAGCAGGATACCAATTTTCATAGGGATCGGTTAACCGATATAGAAGTTGGTATGCTACAGCACCTCCTGGTGGGAAGCTACAACAAAGTGAATAACGAAAACGAATTTATGCCAAAATATATATATATATATATACATACCAATTTTCAAGGGGATTAGTTGAACGGTGCAGAAGAATTTATGCTGTAGCGCCTCCTTTTGGGGAGCTGCAACAAAGAGGATAGCACACAAACCTTCTTCATAAAAAAATACGTATACATGCCAATTTTCATAGTGATCGGTTGCACGGTGTTGGAGTGAAGAGAGGCCATATATACAAACATCCATATATATGGATAGATATTAAAAGAATATAAGAGTTAATTATATGTAGTCAGAATATAATTAATTTATATTCTTACAGCTAATTCATCGCGGTAAAGGGCTAGATGTAAACCTATCGTTAGCTGTAGCTTTGAGCACCATTTAGGTGAGAGTATGTTTTGGTTCGGTTCAACCCCAATTTTGAGGGAAAACACCTTGAAGGTTGTCCCACCTCTCTTCCCCTTCCACCAACTTCATGAGAGGACTTGCGGCCTGTTTGCTATTTAGAGTACCTCCATGCCGCACACAAAGGCACTAAACATTTGCAAACATCCATGTCTTCTCCGGGATTCGAACCCAGGACCTACTGCACAGCAGTCAGCCACTATACCGATGGGCAGTTAAATATTTATAACTAAGTAGAACAAATTTACTAAACACACAACATCTTAAATTTCTTTTTCAAAAAATAAAATAAAAAAACTTTGCGGTGGTAGCGTAGTGATTATTTCCTCGAATTCGTGGATTATAGAGTCCTGATGCCACTGAAGATCCGTCCCTCCTCAAAACCCTCTCGTAGGCGTGGTGTGGTACTAGCTTGGAGAAGCATAAAATGATCTCTTTTGAAATTATTTTATGTTTTTACCCTCTTTTGCTTTGCTATTGAATTAATAAAGGTTTTATCTACCGTTAATACCAGTCTTCGGCTGATAAACGCAATTAACTACTTTTCTCTTTATGTATTGTGTGTCATTCGTGCTAAAATGGCATTGACATAACTGTCGAATCTTTTATGTGTAATACAACAGTAGGAAAGAACTATTCTTGTGCAGTAGGTATAAAAAGGAAAAACTTATTACCGATAGTAATTACCACGCGCCTCAAACTTACGTCACGTAGCTACAATGCCGTGCTATTTTATCTTAATATCCAGAGACCCGCCGGTAGAAATAATCGATTCAGCCAACAAAATCTAATCTCTGTTATGAATACCAGTAGAACCGAGAGGCGAATATCTCCTCAGAGCGTCGAGGAACAAGCTTTTCCCGAAACCTTTTATCTCCGGCATGAAAAGAAATGGGTACTAGGGGATGTAGATTTCATAAGAAAGGCTTTCTGCGCAGTGTCATACGATTTTCCTTCTCCGAACGAACCATCGACGCCCCGCACTTTTTTAAAAAGAGCCATTTTAGAACACACAGTCACTTTCATTTTGACATTTTACATTATCGGTGATACGATGAGCATTGTCTCATCAGTGGATCGCCTACCCATCGGCTTGCTGTTTTCCTCTATCGTCACTGATTTTTGTATTATTAGCATACGCCTTCTCTTGCTGTACAAGCGAAAAGTCATCGTTTCGACGTTAGAATACTTACTGAAAACCCACTCTAAGTTCCAAGCTCGAAGAACTGAAGATCGAAAGCTCTATATTCTTGCCGGATTTTGTACCTGCTTTGTTATACCGACCGCATTCTTCTCTCAAACGGTTGAGCTCTGTTTTACAGACGAGCTCCTCAAGAGCTACGTGCGAGACAGTTTCTTTGGCTGGAGTTCTCGGGAAAACTGGATAAATTGTGCAGCCCTCACTGGCTTGGATGTCGTCGTGATGAATCAGAAGTACACCTTTCCCGGTTTTACCATCGTTCTTTGTTGCTACGTTTTTGGTCTTTTGAGAAGAATTTTAGAATCCTTTGCCATGAGTATCGAAGAAAAAGACGATTTTAAGACGATGTTCGATTATTTCTCGAAAAATTCCCAGAAAATACTCCGTTGCATCCAAGAAGTGAAAAATTCTTTTGCTCTTTTGCTACTTTTAAACTTTGGGTATATGCTCTGTTCCATCTTTAGCGTGTCGACCATTTTAATTCGATTAAATCCTGCAGATACCGATATGAGACTCGTGATCCCGCATTACATATCTCTGATTCTTGTGTTGGCTGCTTTTTATATCACCAGCGTAAGAGCCACTGCTGTCCACGAGACGGCAGTAGAAATCAAAGATTGTATTCATAAAAGGGTGGCAAAGAAAGCTACTCTGAAGCATTCACTAAGTCCTGAGGAACAGTGTTTGCTCCTCAGCATGGCCTCTGAATTCCCGTCAAGGGTTGTCATCACGGGTTGGGATCTCTTCACGCTGAATCGTCACTTCATTCGAAGGACAGCTGGAGGTATAATTACGTATGGCATGCTTTTATCACAAATCGACAAATAATATTTCTTATTTTTAAAAATTATCATACTGTTGTTGTTGTTGCTAATCCCCCAGGGTCAGACAAGATCAATTAAATCATTGACTCTCAAAAAGTCCAGCACATGAAGGAGATCAGTGTAGATATCTTAGCTTGTGAGATCCATACAATGCATTATGTGCTCCGGGGAAGCCTGGTGATCTTGACACCTTGCACAGATGGAGAAGATCTTGTTCGCTGAGAATGAAAGGGTGTTTGATGTGACCACTAGCAAGACGAGAAAGTGTAGTCTGGGAGCATCTGTCACACTTGAGGGCTAGAGCTAGTCCGGGTCTACTACCCGCATACCAATGATGAGTGGGAGGTGCCCTCCACTCTACCAAACTTTGAGATTTTTTTTAACGAGTATAATTCCAGATAGGTAAGGACGGATGTAGAGGAAGTTGGAAGATTACAGCCCCTCCCCCCCCCCTGCTAGTTTGTCCTCCACTTCATTGCCATAAAGTTCGACGTGAGATGGGATCCACTGAAAATGAATATCATGGTGTAGCGATATATGTTTCAGTTTGTGTAAGATGGAGACACTGGTTTTGTCGCCAAAAATAAACCATTTGTGAAGGTATTGAAGTGAACTACGGCTATCGGAGATAATCCAAAGATCACCGTAATTCTTCTCAGGTAGAATGGCCTCAATTCACGCGTCAATGGCTCTTAGCTTACTTCTGAAAACTGAGATTGCGATTTTTCAGGGACAATTTTTCCTGGGGCGTTTCAAATGATCCTACTAAAGTACTATAAACGGCTCTCAACCCCTTTTAGGTGAAGAGCGTACTCCTTCCTTCCATATCCCAGCCAATCCTACTTTTCAGGTGTGCTGCGGTGTCCATTGTACGAGAAGCTGTTCTGAATGTCATCAGAGCTTGAAGTCAGTCTCTTGGTCAACGAATCAGGTTATCTTGGTTCCGACTTATTTAATCATGCTGTAACCTCTGATAAGCTCATGAAAAAATTAAGAACTTCCTATGAAATTTAAAACTACATCTTTAAAATTTTATTTTAATTTAAAATATTTGCAGTTAATAATACATATTTATTAATTTAATAATATTGCACCTTTTATTCAAAATGATCACCTTTTGATTTCACACGGGCTTTAAGTATTTGGCCAATCATCCATCGAAACACCTTCATGGAAGTTTCCGTCGCTGCCTTAAAAAACGCTTAAAACTGTTGTAATGGGGATGCCGTTTTTGGTATTACTTTGGTTTTAATACTCACCACAATTTATATTCGAGTGGATTTAAATTCAGACTGCTGGAAGGCAATCTTCGTGTTCTATTAAGTCTGGCGCATTTTTTTTTTTGGGCACCTCCTTAGAGGGAAAAAAAAATTTACGGCAGTGCTTCTCAAACTTGAGACCCAATATTCAAGCGTAATTTTCATCCCACCCTGCAATAGCAATGAATGGAATTCGATACTACGGTATTTAGGCGACTTCCATCTCTCAAGCGGCGCCGACGTTTCGCTCGGCCCTGTGCGTCCGGGACGAAATACAAATTTTCCTGTTCACTGCTATCTATAAAATTATTCCAAAGGCATTGAAATGCAATAAAAAGAAGACAGTGTTTACTTATTTCAGAGGATTTGTTTATTCATTCCCTTTTTCTTCCCCCAATACACCCCATATGCTCACCAACATGTTAAACGGTGACATTGGGGAGCGAATTCCGTAACTTTAAATCGGCAGTTTCATTATAAACCGTACACAGATTATGAAGATAAATGTGAATTTTTGCATAGAATTTTATATACCCGTGAAATCACTGATAATTATAAAACTTGTTCTTAACTAAGTATTACTAAATTATATAATTATAAAATACATTGTGCTGTGCTGATACATTTATAAGTGTATTATATCAGTGTAAATGTTGTTGTTTTATTTTTTATTATGTAAAAGTGTATTTTGATTGTTTACTTTCAATAAATTAATAGTGTTTTTAAAAATAATCTTTTGTTTTCGACTTTTGAAGATGTTCACGCCCGAGTTATCACCCCCTACGGGGGGCGCTCCCCACAGTTTGAGAAGCGCTTTGATTTAAGGAGTAGAGGGGGGGGGGAGACCCTCAGTGACAGAAATAGTAGTCCGAGGAAAACGCAGTTAAAGTTTGCATTTGTATAGTTTTTGAGACTATTATTCTCAGAACAGTTTAAGTACATTTAAAACTAATTGGATATCAGATCTAGAATTTGAAACCAATCTTTCCAACCAGATGGATCAAGAAAAAATGAAATATATATGTCTACCGTCTTTCCCCAAATTCAAATTCTTACTAAGCTTTTCAATAAATTTAAATACAATTCATCTTAACCCCGCGCTTCTCAAACTCTCTCCCCCTAGAGGTACGTTATAACCCTACGTGGGTGGTCCCAGCCTATCGAAAAGTTTAAAATAAGGTTTGAAAATGTATTAATCTACTGAAAGGAAGCAAATTAAAATACACATAACAACACATGAAATACACATGGATTCTGTTGTAATGTCAATGCATCGGTACTGAAAAAGGTATTTTTAAAATTGATTTATCAATACTAAATTAAGAAGAAATTTAACAATTACTGGTGACTCCCATAAGCTTCTCCCCCCCCCCCATATACAAAATTATATACCAAATTTAATACTTATCTTGATAATTTGTACGGTTTGTATTTAAAGTTGTTTTGTAACCTTAGATCGAAGTGCATTATTATTGGAGGGGGGGGGGGGTCGATGAAAATTATGATTGAAAATTTCCTCACCAATATTGAAAGTTTGAGAAGGACTGCCTTAACGGCCTTCTCTATGGCCACTTAAATTTTCTTTCTTTCCTTGATTTGTGCGAATTTTTTATTTTTATAAGGATATTATTTAGAGGATATTATTTTTTATATTTATGAGGATATTATTTTTGATTTTTATAAGGATATTATTTACAGAGTTAGGGAATAAAGATCAATAATACAGATTTAGAGTTTTATTATTGTATATTATGCAACATTTAAAGATATTAATATAAAATATAACTATTCCTTTAACATAAATAAAAAAATTATAAAATTGTACATATATTATGCATTACGTTTATTTTAAACACAAAACAAGAAGTAAACGTAATGTATAACTACTCATACAATGTAATTAAATAAAACAGTTTTAGAGACTGCCGATAGAAGTGAAAACTTAGAACTTTTAGTATTAAAATTTGAAATTTCATAATGGTTGAATTAAAATTATCAACATCAATCTGGTTTTCACATCTATTGACACTCCGAGCAACAACTAAATGCAGGTTTATATGGTTTTTTTTTCTTTTCAAATATATTACGGCTGTACAAAGATCGTGACAAAATATAAATACAATTCAATCGAAATAACAATTGATATACATTCACGTTATTTATGGATAGTATTTATATTTACTTAAATGTCAATGTACTTGATTTTTAACATTATTTTAATTGTTTGCATCATTAATTTCAACAATACTTTATTCAAATTTATCTAAGTATCGCGTAAGAACCGCAACGATCATCGTTTTATATTTTGTAGTACTGAGTTTTCGATCACTGGACATATTTAAAATAAGTGTTTCATTTAGAAATTCAATGAGTGGTAGATTTTTATCATCTGTAAAGTTAATATTGAAGTCTCTACTTAAAATCACCAGTACATTATCATATTTTTTGCCAAATCTTTTATCGAGTATTTCATAACCTTTTTTTTTTTTTGTATAAATCATCAAATTTTCGAAATCAAGATCGATCGCAGGTTGATAAAAAACCTCCAATAAGGATTTCTGCTTTAAAGATGTCCCCTGTAGAACTCCCGTATGTGCCAGTTTTAGTGAACGACATCTTCTCTAAGGCATTATGGGATACTGGAGCCGAGAAGTCGTTCATCTCTGAAGAAACATATAGGGCATATTTTTCTTATAAACCAATAAAAAAATCAAATGCAAAAGTTATAACGGCTCAGGGCGCCGGTTGCAACAATGTAGGGACGATAGAATTAGAAATACGAATTAGAGAATTCACAAAAAAATGGGATTTTCACATATTAGCGGATATCGAATATCCATGCATTTTAGGTGTCGATTTTATACGAAACGCGAAGATTACCATGAATTTCGAGGAAAAATCTTTAACAATTCCGGATTTGCAAATCGAAGAATTAAAAATCGTTGAGGAGAATGTGGAAATTGATCTTTCGATTTCAAAATTGGAACAAAATCAAAAAAAAATTTAAAATCGTTATTTAATAGTTTTAAAGGCCTATTATCAGACAGACCGGGACTTACTCATGTATTATATCATGAAATCCAGTTGTCTCCAGACCGTATAGGTATGACAGGGTTAAGCAATGTATCATTGATTATCACATCTGCAAGATGTTAAGAGAAGGGCACCATCGTACAAAGTCAATCGGCTTACGCATCTCCTGTAGTTTTGTGTCGTAAGAAGAACGGATTACCCCAGGACAATCCCGAGGCGTATAGATTTGCGGCGGATTATCGCAAACTTAATGCGGTAACTAAGTACCCGAGATATCCTTTGCCACTCATCGAGGATTTAATTACTAATATTCCTCACACGGAAATAATGAGTACTTTAGATCTGCTCTCTGGCTATTTTCAATTGGCAGTACATCCCAAAGACGTGGCCAAAACTGCTTTTGTAATGAAAAACGGCACTTATGCGTTTAAACGCATGCCATTCGGCCTATCGGGAACAGCGCCAAATGTTCAGAAAGCCATAGATATTATTTTGCAACCACTGTTAGGGAAATGTGTCCAAGTGTACATGGATGACGTCATCATCGCGTCTCCATCATTTGCACATCACTTGGAACATTTAAGGGAATTATTTAGGTTATTGCAAGAAGCGGGGTTGACGTTGAACAAAGATAAGTGTAAGTTTGGATGTGAGAAACTAAAATACTTAAGCCTCGTGATTAGTAAAGATGGGATAGCCACGGATGAATCTAAAGTTAAGGCAATACTCGAAATGAAAGCACCGAAAAAATATGAGAGAAGTATCAAAATTTCTCGGAATAGCCCAATGGTATCAAAAATTTGTTAAGGGGTACGCAGATCTCTGCGAGCCACTGTATGATTGAAAAAGAAGGGTAGGAAATTTAATTGGTCGGAAGAGGTGCAAGATGCTTTTGAATCGATCAAACGTGCAATTACGGAAGTACCAGTGCTAAAATTACCGGATTTTAATCTACAATTTGAGCTTTTTACAGATGCGAGTTCTATTGGGATTGGAGCGGTGCTTACGTAAAGTCAGAGACCCATAGCATATGCATCCCGCACACTTAATAAGGTGGAGCGCAATTACACAGTAACCGAGCGCGAATGTTTAGCGGTGATTTGGGCTTTAAACAAGTTTCGCACCTACTTTGGATCGTTACCAGTAAAAGTAATTACTGATCATGCAGCATTAACGAAACTCACTAATGGTAAAAATTTATCAAGCCGTATGATCAGATGGTCACTCAAGCTAGCCGAATTTAATGTTGAATGGGAGCATAGACCAGGTGTTCAAAATGTTGGGGCAGATTTGTTGTCACGGAACCCTGTGGAAAATTTTGAGGATAGCAATATAACTTGTGCAGTAATTAGAGATTTGGTACTTTCGTCAAGTGAACAATTGATAGCTGAACAAAAGCTGGACTCCGAGCTGGGTCATATTTATCGCTACTTACAAAACCCCGATGACAGTTCAGTAAATGCGGGGGTTTGCGGGAACTGGTCCCAGGATTTTAAAATCATCGAAGGGTTGTTATTTTATGCGAAATACGCATCCTCTCTCGGAGAAATGAGAGTATATATTCCAAAATTGATGAGAGGTGCGATAATGCACGAATTTCATGATAAGCCTATGGCTGGACATCTTGGAATACGGAAAACATATTTACGCGTGAAGGATGCATGTTATTTTCCATACATGCGTAGGGAGATACATGATTATGTTTTGGCATGCGAGACGTGCCAAAAATTTAACTATAAGAACGCGTTACCGGCCGGTCATTTAATACCGATTGTAACTAATTATCCGAACGAAATAGTTTCATTAGATTTATTAGGCCCCTACCCAGCATCGAAACCCCAAAGATATCGATATATTTGTTGTAATAACGAATCATTTTACGAAGTGGTTAGAAATAATACCCCTCAGAAAGGTGTCCGCAAAAATAATCGCCAGTGCCCTGTTCGAAAATTATATTTCGCGATAGGGAGCTCCTGTCAAATTGATCAGCGATAACGGCCCCCAATTTGTATCCGAAGTTTTTGAACATTTAAGTGATGGATTAGATATAAAGCGTGTTAAAACAGTAGTGTACCGACCTCAGTCAAATCGAACGGAACGTGTTAATCGCGATTTACTACAAACGATTGCTTCTTTTGTAAATTATAATCATGAATCCTGGGATAGGTTTCTAAATGAATTCGCATACGCATTAAGAACGGCAGTCCATGAAACCACGGGAAAGACCCCAGCAGAATTATTTTTGGGCAGGAAACTTATTACCCCATTTCAAAAACTTGTGATGGTGACAGATGGGACAGAATTTGTGATTGGGAATATTGAAAAGGTGTTTGAGGAAGCTAGGCAGAATACAATGAAAAAGCAAGAAAAGTGGGCGAAATATTACAATAAAAGATGACGCGAAATGAACATTAAGGTGGATGATTTAGTGTTGGTCGAAACTCACCCTATTATTTCAGCCGGTTAAAAGGTGGTTGCTTAGTTCTGCCCTAAGTTTGAGGGTCCTTTTAGAGTTGTGAGTGTTAAAAACAATGTTGTAATTTGGAAGGCAGGTAAAAGAACTACGGTCAATATAGATCAGCTTTGAATTTATCATCAGGGAAAAAGCGATGAAAGTTTAGAGAAGTAGTTCAATTAGTAGAGGATCCGAGTATCAATCGAGTAGTTTTGAGTATGGTAGATATGGGTTAGATAGGTCACAAGGTTCTAAAAGTAATGAGTCTGGTGGAAGACAGGAGAGAAATGAAAATGATAGAGTAGGGAATAAAAGTAATCACAGAGAGACAAAAAGGAGTGGACAAGAGCTGACCACGGGTCGGTGTAAGAATGCGATATCTGACTCGCTATCCCAGACGACGCACAAAATAAGGAAAAAGCAACACTCCAGAAGATATAAGAGAAAACACAAGAGTGGCTTCCAGAGGTGCCGAGGAGTAAAAGAGCACATATCCAAATTGAAGTCTACAAACGAAGGCTCCCGTCCTCCATCTCGTCGAATGTGCAGACAAGGAAGAGAAATAAAGTCGATCGCTACAGTAGACTAGTTCAAGAAAGAGATCGCCAACAACTACGACTGAGACAACAGAAAAGGTCCAACTTCAGCAATTCCAAAAATTGCCGAGAAGTCCATGGGAAAGCCAGATCAAGATCACTAATAGGATCATTGACAGGCCATGAATGATCCACCCGATCTAGAAAAGATCAAGAAGGACGAGGTCACAACTACAACTTGAGGAGTCGCCGAGACTATAGACCAGACTGCCAGGAGCCAGGAGAGAGTCAACCCAGCAGAAGGTCCACGTCATTGGAGGTGCAGATAGGAGACATTAAAGAAAGAAGAGGAGCAAGATATTAGCCAGGTTGTATTGTTTCATTTATATTTTTACTGACAGGCAGTCGGTTGAATTTTTGCAAGAAGCAAGTCTCGTTTTGTTAATAATGTTGTCTAATGCAAAAGTCTCACTACGTTGAGTGAAATGACCTTTTGTATATTTAAATATATTCTAAATTGTGGAAAGCATATGTATGTTTACATTTGTTTACTTTATCCAAAGGCTTGGCTAAATGTGCGAGAATTCATTGTATTGTTTGTTTATATTGAATATTTTGAAAATTGTATATAATTGTGTATATATAAACATATTGAAGTGTATATTAGTATATATCTGGTTTTTGGGACTCGCGGCGTAGAGAGAGGAAATTAACCATAACACTAACAGCGCTACGCGATTGGAATGGAAGTTTTATTTTTAGAAACCAGATAAAATTTGTAAAGTATTTGACGATTTAAATATGTGTGAATTCAATGTTGTGTGTATAAAGTGTTCAAAATTTTTTTTGTACGTCCACTGATCCAGTTCTCATTTCAGGGTGGCTGACCCTGATGTTTGGAAGATTTTGTGTCGAAGATAATAAATTATGTAATTCAAGATATATTTAAAATAACTAAGATTACGGGTTGTGTACGGCCGGGTTTTTCCCTCCAGTGGGAGGTTTTTCAATGGTCCTCGCCCAAATGGGGTACACCTTGTATAATGAATGTAAAAGTTAAAACCTGGGAGTAATTGAATTTTGAGCTAGTAGTTTTGAGTGTTTCTTTAGCGTATTGTTCTATAAAAATTATTGCTAAACTAAAATTTAAGATGTCTAGATAAGTTAAGACTTAAAATTTTCAACGTAATTTATATCGGGCCATTGAGACCCTTTTATAAATCCCGTTTTTTTTTCTTGAGGGGGGCTGTGACGGGTCTATCAGCTTTAATTTCATAAACTAATCCTCTTGGGTAACTTTGGGGCCAGCGTTTATTCTATTTCACAGCCTCCTCGGGAAAAACACGAGATAGTTATATGCTAATTAGTTCGACTATATAAAGTCTAGATTTCGTAAGAGTTAGAGAGAGAAGGAATTGCCAAACTAAATGTAAGTATCGTCTACGGATCACTTCAACGAGCTTTACGCGTATTTGATAGTATTATAGCATAGTATTAAATTAATCATTAAGGGAATCAAATTAAGTTCTGACCTGAGGTTAGCAAGAGTTCGTCTCCTTGTCAATTCTGATAGCTGGATTACTAAGACGGGAATATTAGATTTCAATGCTATAATTGAGTATTAGATTTGAGAATCAGGATTAATCTAGATATTAGAAAATCTCTCCAGGGTTTCCACTTATAGATTGAACTTGTGCTTGTTAATTGTGTTTGTCTGTCTTCAATAAATAATTATTGTTATGGCTTTTGGTGGTGATATGTTTCCTTCCACACCAGGCGAGCCGGGCAATGTGAACCCAGTCCAAGATAGGACTGGGGCACGACAAAGTACATATTATATATACAGTATGAATATTTTACAGAAGTTAAAAATCATGTATTAATACATTCATACACATTCCTACGCATCTATTCTTCACAAAAGCAGACCATCCTTTCTAAACACATACGTAGGAAGGCCACGTGTTAAACGAAAGATGTGGGTAGCTGACAACTGGTGCGGTTGGTCTATTGTCCACTTGTTGTTATTGTTGTTGTCGTGTCCTTCCCGCAGGGGAAGGAATGAAAGTTGCCATTGCCTGTGATACAGGTTGGACTTCTTAACGATAGATGGCGACACCATCTGTCTCCACCTCCACAATTTTGGCATGGAACTGAAGGGGAGGGAAATATTCTCCAGCCCCCTGCACTCGTGTTTTCTGCTGCGACCGCCCACAAGACTTTCTGACCCACTGATTTAACGAGCACGTACTCCGTCTCTACTCGGTGGTATTTAGTGGCATCGGGCATCGAACCCAGGCCCTCCGGTCTGGAGTCCGATGCTCTAACCACTAGGTTACCCACGGCCCCAATATTGTCCACTTAAAGGAATGAAAAAAAAGTGACTTTTCGCGTGAGGAATCCGAAAACACTAAGAAGGGGTAGCAGACAGAGGATCATCAAAGGGGCTAAATTACACAGGAATCACGCAGAGACAACGCAACGCAAAAACTTGTAAGCTCCAACCTGTTTGCTACAAGACTGCACATGATAGTGAGTGTTCGAATGGTCGAGAGTTTTATCAGATAACTTCGAATTATCGCGTGTTGTATTATGGCCAGCCACAGATTTTACTTCGAAATATTGAGAATATTAAAACGCATTGTTTTAGTTCGAAATATCAGGAGTTTTTCTAGGGACCGAGTATATACTTCGAATTAACGAGAGGATCGTATTATCGAGGATTTGAACTATCGAGAATCGATTGTATTTGCATTTGTAAAACTTCAAAATATTCTGAATTTTTTGTCTAGGTAAAAATAAAAACATGCAATTCATATTATTGTTGAATATAGAGTTACAAGATAGTAAGATTTGGATTCTTAAGTAAAACTAAAAATGAATAGAAATTACATTTGAGAATCTTATATTTATCATTGATATTTACAGGAGAATAATTCAAGAATATTCGTTATCAGAAATTATTTTCAAAACAGAAGCGTTTGCAGTTTTTAGAAACTTATGGCGAACAAGAAATCTTGTCCATTACAAGATTATAAGATATTATATGGAAAATGGTATTCATATTTTTTAGTAATCAAATGAAATCAGTAACTTTGTCGTAGTCTCTCACTACCCCTAAGGTTATTAATTCCCCTTTGCACATTATCTACATTTGGATATGTCGGATTCATAATTAATGACTACGCAAATAATAAATCAGTTATTTATTTTATTTCCTTATGATAGAAATACACAAATATTAATCAAACTTTAAGAACAACAAATTATAGTCGAGTGAGATCATAATTCAATCATGAACGACGGAATACTAACTGATACCACGGGGGAATAACGCATACAATCAAACTACGCATTTAAATCGAATCTATAAAAATCACAGACCTGATATCTCTTAAAGAAGAAATCTTGAATACTTGTAGAATATATGAAGTGGCTTCAATCCTGGATATCTTCAGTTACGTCCGAACCGAATTAATGAATCTTTTTCAATAATCTTCCTTCCACTAACAAACTTCACTTAGTTAAACTAATCTCCTAGAATCACCTTCTTAATCAATCACGTAGTTTACTCCTCTATCAAACACGTAGTCATCCTCTTCTCTTCATTTCATTTCTCCCTTTTATATCTCTTTCGAACTCGCTAAACCCGAAACTATCTTATTTGCATAAGTCACACTTTCAGCTCTCAGCGGGGATTGGTTAAAATAAATACAATTTAAAAGTTTATGAGAGAAGGTTAGTGAAACGCGTAAGCACCCGTCACAACCCCCCTCCGAGAAAAAAAGCGTGACTTATTGAAGGTCTAAACGACCTGCAAGAACTCGCTTAATTTACATAACATCTGAAAAACACTGAACCTGCACAAAATTTTAACTACTCTAGAAGGCCTGAACTTGTAAAAAGTTAACTCACGAACTTTATAATGCCTGAAAATTCTGAACTTGTAGAAAGTTAACTCACGAACTTTATAATGCCTGAAAATTCTGAACTTGTTGAAAGTTTTAACTCTCTAAGTTAGAAACTTTAATTAAACTAACACACAGAAATGACTACTCAAAAGGGGTACTCCACTCCAATTTATTGCTCTTTTACATATTGATATTCCCTACAGTGCATCCCATTCGGGCGAAGATCAGGGGAAAACCTTTCAAGGAAAAAACCCTGATCATGCACTTTACTTAATTGCTAATATAAATAAAATTTTGCATTCATAGCTTCTCACGACATCAAAGTTTTCATCGCATCACTATGTTCAGGGACTGCTGCCCTGAAAGGAAACCTTGTCAATTTTTCTAAAACATGACATTAAATGCACAGAACTTTTATACAACTTCCTTATTGACATAAAATATGGCATACTTTATATTATATATATATAGTTTCATAACAATTTAACTTTTATCTGGTTTCATTTTCAAAAATTCCCAATCAATCGCGCTGCGCTGTTAATGTTTTTTGTTAGTATTCCTAATTACGCCGCGCCCAGAAACCAGACACTACTTATACATCTTAATAATTACACACAAAAATATATACATTTTTTACATAGAATATATTACAACAAACAATACAAGTAATCTCACATATAAAGCCTCGTCTTTAATGTGTAGCAAAACAATTGCAATTCAACAAATGTTTTTCCACAATTTGGAAAAAAATTAAATACAAAAGTCTTTTCAACCGATATGAAAATGCACACAACTCAGTGACACTTTTGTACGTTAGTTTTACAAAAAAAATTAGACTAGCCCACATAGAAAATACTCCGAACTGTCTGTCAGAGGAAAAATAAACAAATTAGAATTATACAACCTGACTAGTCTTTAGATCCAATCTGCATAGGCTTTGTCTCCAACCATGGCCTCTGTGCTGGATGACCTTGTCCTAGGGTTGTCCACTCTGCGCTCCAACCTTCTGGGTCTCCTCTTCCATCGAGTCCGTTTAAGTTGATATGCTCCTGCTGAGGCGTTGTTTTCTTTTGTGAGAACTGGAACTTGGCTGTTGTCCACTCGACGTCGGCTCCGAAGATTGTATGGAGAGCTCCTTTCCTGATGAGGTCTGTTGTACTTGAATCTGTGGGATGGTCCTGGCACTGCTCTTTCAGAACTATTTTCTTCCACCTTTCTATACCGCTTTCTGGAGGGACGAGACGGCATTGACGAGGAAATCTTTCTTTTTTCGCGATCTACGTGGGCCTCTGGTCTCTTCTTTTGTACGTTTTCATTCCAAGATTCTGGCCTTCCTCTTTTCTGTCTCTCAGTCCAAAAAGGTCTTTTTTTCCTAAAATTATACATGCCACCCCCCGAAGAAACAGCAGATTCCGTCCGTCCACGTTTTTTTCTCACCTCCACTCCATCGCGTCTATTCGCAACTATATCTCTACTACCATTTACATTTCCTGATTTCGATCCTTTACGACAACCCCCATCATTCTCCGATTGCACCAATGACGACTGCGCATCATCTGACCTGACTGATGTCACTGCACCATGATCACTACTAGTGTCACTTTCCGACTCTGCAACACTGTCTTCTCTTTGATGGTAAATTCTCACCTGGTCCACATTAACCGTTATTCTTTTACCAAATTTTAATATTACTAAATTATTATTATTTTTTACACTCAGAACTTTATATGGGCCTTCAAACTTTGGCATAAATTTACCTACTATTTTTTTACATTTTGAACTTAACGGGTGAGTTTGAACTAATACTAGATCACCAACTTTCACATTATTCTCACGCCTCTTTTTATTATAATATTTCGCCCACTTCTCTTGCTGGCGCTTTGTATGAACTCTAGCCTCCTCAAACAACTTTTCTATGTTCCCACAAACTAAATCTGATCCATCAGTTACCATAACTAAATTCTGAAAAGGGGTGATTAAATTTCGACCTAAAAATAATTCCGCCGGTGTTTTACCCGTTGTCTCATGTACTGCTGTCCTAATCGCATAACCGAACTCTTGCAGAAATTGATCCCAGTTAGTGTGATTATCCGCGACAAAACTCGAAATCATTTTTAAAAGAGTGCGATTAACTCTTTCTGTTTGATTAGCTTGTGGACGATATACCACAGTTTTAACGTGTTTTATGTGCAATCTGCGACATACTTGCTCAAAAACTTCGGATATCATTTGGGGGCCATTATCGGTAATTAACTTTGCAGGAGCTCCATAACGCGCAATATAATTCTCAAAAAATGCATTGGCGATTGCTTTAGCTGAAGCTTTCCTTAAGGGAACTATTTCAACCCATTTAGAAAAATTATCTGTAATTACTAAAATAAATCTATAGCGTTCTGGACTAGTTGCAGGGTATGGGCCTAACAAATCTAAAGACACGATTTCATTCGGAAAATTCGTTATTATCGGAATTAACTGACCAGCTGGTAATCCGTTTTTATAATTAATTTTTTGGCATTGGTCGCAGGTTGCTACATATTTATAAATATATTTCCTCATGTACGGGAAATAACACGCGTCCTTTAATTTTAAGTAGGTTTTCTTTTTGCCTAAATGACCTGCCATAGGTGAGTCATGAAATTCTCGCATAACATCTTTACGTAATGTTTTAGGTATAAATACCCTTAATTCACCTAGTGTGGTTGTATATTTTGCATAATATAGCAAACCGTCAACGATTTTAAAGTCATTGGACCAATTTCTGCAGATCGATTCATTAACAGAACTATCGTCCGGATTTTCAAGATACTTCATTATGTGACCTAGCTCCGGGTCATTTCTCTGTTCCTCTCTCAACTGTTCTCTAGAAGATAATACTAACGATCTAATCACCGCACAAGACACCTTTGGTTCCTTATTACTTTCTAACGGGTTTCTAGACAACATATCAGCCACTAAATTTTGCGCACCTGGGCGATGTTCCCATTCTACATTAAAATTTGCCAACTTAAGCGTCCACCTTATCATTCTAGACGACAAATTCTTTCCCTTCGTTAATTTGGTAAGTGCAGCATGGTCTGTTATCACTTTAACCGGCAAGGATCCGAAATACGTGCGATATTTATTTAATGCCCATATGACAGCTAAACATTCACGTTCCGTCACACTATAATTCCTTTCTGCTCGGTTTATAAAGTTCTCGATGCAAACGCTATAGGCCTATTATTCTGTGTCAATACTGCTCCTACCCCCACGGAGCTCGCATCTGTATAGAGTTCAAAAGGCTTGGAAAAATCTGGAAACTGTAACACTGGGGCTTCTGGCAGTGCTTTCTTAATACGATCAAAGGCTTCCTGCGCTGATTCCGACCAATGGAACTTAGCGTTTTTTCGTTTTAAATTATATAAGGGTTCACACATGTCTGCGTAGTTTTTAATAAACTTTTGATACCAACCCGTCATTCCTAAAAATTTTGCTATTTGCTTTGCAGTTTTCGGAGGCTTCATTTCAATAATTGCTTTTACCTTTTCCTCGTCTGTTTTAACTCCTTCTTTAGTAATAACTAAACCCAAATAACGTAATTGTTCCCTCGCGAAATGACATTTCTCGCGATTCAACGTCAAACCAGCCTCCTGCAATAATCTGAATACTTCCCGTAAGTTTTCTACATGGCTTTCAAAAGATGGAGACGAGATGATAACGTCATCCATATAACAGTGGGCAAAACGCCCGAGGACTGGCCTGAGGATCATCTCTATGGCCCTTTGAAAATTTGGAGCTGCCCCCGAAAGGCCAAATGGCATGCGAGTAAATGCAAAAGTACCATTTTTTGTAACAAACGCCGTCTTATGCACATCTATGGGGTCTACTGCCATCTGAAAGTATCCGCTGCGTAAATCAAGAGATGTCATAATTTCGGTGTGCGGAATATTAGTGATCAAATCATCAATTATTGGTAGCGGATATCTCGTGACTGCATTTAACTTCCTATAATCTATTGCAAACCTATAAGCTTCTGGGTCATCTAACGGCAACCCGTTTTTCTTCCGACATAAAACAACTGGAGACGCGTAGGGCGATGTTGTTGGAACTATTGTTCCATCACCCAACATTTTCTGAACATGGTAGTCGATTATACCCTGTTTGACCCTGTCATAGCGATAAGGTCTCGAAAAAACAGGAGGACTATCACCCGTGTCAATTTCATGACAAAATACATGTGTCAGACCATGCTTAAGCGAAAACAACCCATGAAATTCTTTAAACAAAATCTGCAATTCCTGCTTTTGTTTTGAATTTAACTTAGTGTTAGATAAATCTATTTGAACCGGTTCGTCTGAAATTGCCACTTTTTCCGTTTGCGAATCCGGAATGATTAACGATTTAGACAGGAAATCAAAACTAATCTTCGCATGTGACATGAAATCGATACCTAGGATGCATGGATATTGCATCTCAGCAATCACATGAAATTTCCATAATTTCGAAAATTCTCTTATTTTAATTCTCAACTCAACTGTGCCTAAATTTCTGCACTGTGACCCTTGAGCTGTAACTACTTCAGCTAACGATTTTTTAATAGAACAGAAAGAAAAATATGACCGGTATGTTTTTTTCTGAAATAAACGACTTTTCCTCACCTGTATCCCAGAGCGCTTTTAGAAATGTATCATGCAAAAGAATTGGCACATACGGAAGTTCAACTGGTTATAATCGCAATGAATTAAGTCTAATTCTATTAGGAGGATTTGACTCAATACGGTCTCTTTGAGAGTTTAAATTGGCATTTCTTTGCCTTTCGCTGTTGCAATCAACACGCCTCCAATTCTGCTTTGCTGAATCATCATTAGGACCCTTCCTAACCACCATCCTACGGTTCTGATACCGGTCTGTTCTCTGATTGGGCTGATTGTATCGATTTCCACCCTCGAATCCTTGATTTTGATAACTACGACGAGAAAAATTATTCCCACCCCTGCCTAGTCCTCTTTGATCATTTTGACTATTTCCGACCCCAGTATCTCCCCAATTTCTATTATTCCTTCTTTCCTGAGGATTCCTACTCACATCCCAACTTCGTCTAGCAAAATTATTACTCGAACCCTGGTTTTCCCTGCAGCTATGACGTTCCTCATACCGGTCTACCAACTCTATCAATTGAGTTTTCGTTGTGGGGTTTCGAACTTCTAAATAATCCATTATTTGGGGTTCTAGTCGCATTACTATGTGATCAATCAATTTTAACTCATCATAATTCAAATTTAGAGTTTTATGGATTTTTAACAGCTGAAAAATAAAGTCTGACGGGGCTTGACCTCTCCGTTGTTTTGATGAAAAAAACTGAGCTTCTAGCTCTGATTTATTCCGTATTACCGGAAAACTATCTGATAATTTCTTTTTAAGTGTTGCAAATGCAGTCGCTTCTTCATTTACACACTCGAAGCCTATGACCTCAAACCAGTCTAACGCTCTCCCAATTAAATGACCTTTTAAATATGCACACGATAGATTCGCCGGTATTTCATAGTAGGCTATATTGTCGTCGATGTTAGAAATAAACTCAGATACATTTTCTTTACCCGAAAAAAATAACTCCGGCAAAACTCTAAATCCTGCACCTGCTCTTACTTCCGGTATTTCGTTTGGGCGCCAGTGTCGTAGTCTCTCACTACCCCTAGGGTTATTAATTCCCCTTTGCACATTATCTACATTTGGATATGTCGGATTCATAATTAATGACTACGCAAATAATAAATCAGTTATTTATTTTATTTCCTTATGATAGAAATACACAAATATTAATCAAACTTTAAGAACAACAAATTATAGTGGAGTGAGATCATAATTCAATCATGAACGACGGAATACTAACTGATACTACGGGGGAATAACGCATACAATCAAACTACGCATTTAAATCGAATCTATAAAAATCACAGACCTGATATCTCTTAAAGAAGAAATCTTGAATACTTGTAGAATATATGAAGTGGCTTCAATCCTGGATATCTTCAGTTACGTCCGAACCGAATTAATGAATCTTTTTCAATAATCTTCCTTCCACTAACAAACTTCACTTAGTTAAACTAATCTCCTAGAATCACCTTCTTAATCAATCACGTAGTTTACTCCTCTATCAAACACGTAGTCATCCTCTTCTCTTCATTTCATTTCTCCCTTTTATATCTCTTTCGAACTCGCTAAACCCGAAACTATCTTATTTGCATAAGTCACACTTTCAGATCTCAGCGGGGATTGGTTAAAATAAATACAATTTAAAAGTTTATGAGAGAAGGTTAGTGAAACGCGTAAGCACCCGTCACAACTTTTCTCTGCAATTTTATGCTTAGTTTTGCCAAAGATTTAAGTAATGAGTAAATTGCTTCAAGTTTAATTTTAACAAAACCACCCCCAAACAATCACAGCAAATCACAATTTTTAATTTATAAATATTAATAAAGTTATCACTTTTTTTTTAAAAAAAAGAGATTATGGTTTGAGAAAAATTAAAATTTCGGGAGAAGACTTTAAATTTTTCTAGAAATTGCATATTTTTATTCACATTGGAATTTTTTTTTGAATCTCTTTTTTGTAACTGACAGTATATTTTCCCGAAAAACGTTTGTGACGGATCTATACTCGACCTTAAGCACTAATCCTCTTGGGAAAACTTTGGGCCAGCATTCGCGTTAATGCACAGCCTCTCAAGAAGAAACCCTGATATTTAAATTAGTTTGACTGTATAAAGTCTAGGCTTTGTAGATGTAAGGATAGAAGGATCAGGAGAGCTGTTACGGCGATTCGTAGTTGAGAATATTTCATTAAGTATTTCACTATTCGAGTTAAGGAAGGTGTTGCTAAGATAATAAATGAGTGGATTAAGGGTCTAAGATAGATTGAATCAGATTTAGTTAATTAGATCACTTACGCTTCTTCACTTAGTCTTGTTCACTTAGACGTGTTTACTTAGACGTGTTTACTTAGAGTTGTTCACTTAGAATAGATTGCTCTCTTTATGTATCACTCCTTGGGTCTCCTTTTGTAGTTCCGGTTGTGATAAATTAAGTGTGTTTGAATAGTAGTAAAATAATAGTTATTATGGAAGTCTCTGGTGATGCTTTGTCCCCCCCCCCTCCCCACACCCTTAGATAGGCAAGACGGTGAAGGAGTGGGGCCAAATAGGCCAGTGTCATGTTTTCTTTTTTTTAAATCAAATTCTCACGAAATATGTTCTACTAGGCTTAAATCAGGGGATTTTGGATGCTTTTTCAGAATTGGGACAGTTATGGAGACACCATAGGCGTACATTGAAAGCGGTGGTGTCATTATCTTGTTAAAAAATTTAGTCGTCTACAGAACAGCAATTCTCAAACTGTGGGGGAGATAACCTTACGGGGGGACGAGCACATTGAAAAATCAAAAATAAATGATTATTTAAAAAGTTATTAATTTACTGAAAGGAAGCCAAACGGAATTTATACATTCTGACATAAAAAAAATTTTACACATTTACACTGATATATTATACCTATGAATGCATCAGTACCGCACAATGTATTTGATAACTAACTCATCAATACTAAATTAAAAACTGGTTTAATAATTACTAGTGACTCTGCCATGGGCTTGTCTTGCAGAATTATGATTGAAAATTGGGTGGCAAGTAATGAAAGTTTGAGTAGCACTGGTATACAATGTCCAAATTTTGGACTGAAAATTTCGAATTATTTTCTAAAACATTTCAATAAAGTTCATGATTCCCAATACCATCGAAAAATACGAAATGGCCTAACTCTGAAATCAACTTACACCACCCCCTGCAAGAACACCTGCACCTCCATACTGAAGCATGAAGTTGGACATGTACTTGTTCCAACAAAATTCTTGGGATTAAGTTCATCATTTTTTTTCCTTCTACAAAGTATTATAGTACGTCCATCAGAACCAAAACTGTGGAATTTTCTCTCATTCCAACCAATTTGTTTTCAATGTTGAATTTTCTGAAACTTAATCACAAGAATTTAGTTGAAACCGAGAAGCATGGAGGTGTGGAAGACGTGGGGGGTGTAAATCAGCTTCAGAGTTAGATAATTTGGTATTTTTTTATGGTATTGGGAATATTTAAATATTTTAAAGAACAATTTGAAATTATGAGACCAAAATTTGGATATTGTGGACGACTCCATGTTTTAACAAGATAGCGACACCTAGCGCATCTCTCTCAATGTGCACCACTAATATCTCCATAATTGTCCCAAATTCTGAAAAAAACTCGTAAATGACCTGATTTAAGCCGAGTATAACTTATTTCGTAAGAATATGATTTTTAAAAAAAGAAAACATGGCATATAAGAAACAAAATGGGAAGTAAAAACAATAACCACATAAGAGTGGAGGAACATCGATGGTGGAATTACAAAATATCGACCAACTATACGAAGACGTTTAAAATTTATTGTGGACGCTAAAATACAACCTCTGACAATAAGGTTCGATGAATAGTTCTGTAACGTTAACGTAGGTGAAATATTAACGAAAGTTACCTTATTGTCCATCGAAAGAGTCGTCTCACCTAATTATGAGATCTGCTATACATGTCCTGGAAACTTTCCGAGAAGTGTTCTTTTGGGATGGTGTTCAAAAGCATCGTCACGTTTCGTTGGATGTCAGGAACATCGTCAAATTTCTTTCCTTCCAAAGCTAGTTTGAGCCGTGGGAACAGGAAGAAATCTGGAGGATTGAGATCTGGCAAGTAGGGTGGAGGTCCAATTTGCATCACTCCCTTTTTTGCCAGGAACTGTTTGACGATATTGGCCGTGTGAGGGTGAGCATTATCGTGAACAAAAAACTGTAAACTTAGTTGTAAGTACTGGGGTTGTAACCTACATATCCCCCACGTTTTTCTCATCCTTAAATACTGGTTAATGATTTGTCGCACAGATTCACGGTTAATCTGCAGTTCATCCGCTATCATGCGCACAGGATAATCGACTATTTTTCGTGATTAATTTTCTCAATATTTTCGTCACTGACGGAGGTCGCCAGTGGTGTCACAAACACTTTCTCGGCCTTCCGGAAAGCGAGCGAACCACTCGTACACCCATTTCATGGAATGTGCTTGATCTTCATGAACGCGTACCAGCATCACATAAGTTTCTTTCTGCGTCTTGCCAAACTTAAAACAAAATTTTAAATTGATCTTTTGACCCTTCAGTTTACTGTTCTCAGTTAAGAACCAATGCACTAAACAAGTCTTGCATGTAACACAAACGACGCTCAACTGAACAACGGTGGGGGCAAATAAACACCTGCCACTATGCATGTGCTGCGTTTTGTTTCGCCAGTGTTGCCAGATCGGCCGTTCTGACTTCATTCACCGATCTTTATTGTCAGAGGTTGTGTATCCTGCTAAGTATTAAATTCAGAAGAAAAAAATAAAAAATTTAAAGGTTTGTTGAGATTATTTTGAAGTGTACGAAGACTTTTGTGGCGTAATGTTTTACAACTTTTTTGATTATGAATTTTTAAAAATAGTAATTGCTTTATGTTTTAAAAATGGGTTATGTTATTCTATTAAGAACTAGTTGCTTATATTATATCATAAAAAATTACAATTCTGATTCATTAATTTTTATTAGTCGAAAACATTAAATTTTATAGGAAATTTTAAGTGTATCAACTCTTTTGTGGTCTACTGTATATATACTTTGAAATTCTATTAAAATTAGTCACTGCAATGCCCATTACCTATTTATTTTAAAAGAAACCTTTTATTTACATTTCATATTTAACAAAATGACATTTCTCACGATTTAACGTTAAACCAGCCTCTTACAACAATCTGAATACTTCCCGTAAGTGCTCTACATGGCGCTCAAAAGATGGAGATGAAATTATTACATCATCCATGTAGCAGAATGTAAAACGCCCGAGAACTGGTTTAAGGATGATTTCAATCGCCCTCTGAAAATTTGGAGCCGCCCCCGAAAGGCCAAATGGCATGCGAGGAAATGCAAAAGTACCATTTTTTGTAACAAATGCCGTCTTGTTAATATCTTCGGGGTCTACCGCCATCTGAAAGTATCCGCTACGTAAATCAAGTGATGACATAATTTCGGTGTGTGGAATATTAGTGATCAAATCATCAATTAGCGGTAGTGGATACCTCGTTATCGTATTCAATTTTCTATAATCTATTGTGAACCTATAAGCTTCTGGGTCGTCTAACGGCAACCCATTATTCTTCCGACATAAAACTACAGGAGATGCGTAAGGCGATGTTGTTGGAATTATAATTCCCTCGTCCAGCATTTTCTTAACGTGGTAATCAATGATACCCTGTTTGACGCTGTCATAGCGATAAGATCTCGAAGAAACAGGAGGATTATCACCCGTATCAATTTCATGACAAAACACATGCGTCAGACCTGGTTTAGCCGAAAACAAGCCTTGAAATTCCTTAAACAAAATATGCAACTTCTGTTTTTGCCCTGCATTTAACTTCATCTTCGATAAATCTATCCGTTCTGGTTCGTCCGAAATTGCCACTTTCTCAATCTGCGAGTCCGGAATGATTAACGATTTCGTAAAAAAATCAAAACCTATCTTTGCATGCGACATAAAATCAATGCCCAAGATGCATGGATATTGCATCTCAGCAATCACATGAAAATTCCACAACTTCGAAAACTCCCTTATATTAATTCGTAACTCAACGGTGTCCAAATTTTTGCACTGCGACTCTTGTACCGTGACTACTTTCGCTGACGATTTTTAATGGGACAAAAAGAAAAATATGATCGGTACGTCTCCTCTGAAATAAATGATTTCTCCCCACCTGTATCCCAGAGAGCTTTTACAAACGTGTCATGTAAAAGAATCGGCACATATGGAAGATAAACTGGTGATAACCTTAATGAATTAAGTTTGATCCGAATTGGGGGATTTGACTCAAATAGTAACCGCTTACCTCCTGCAACACGATCGCTTAGAAGTTTAAATTGGCATTTCCTTGCCTTCCGCTGGTGCAATCACCACGCCTCCAATTCCGCCTTGTTGAATCATCAATAGGAGTCTTACTAACCACCATTCTTCGGTTCTGATAACGGTCTGTTCTATGATTTGGTTGGTTGTTGCGGTTTCCTCCTTCGAATCCCTGATTTCGATAATCACGACGAGAAAAATTATTCGCACCTCTACTTACTCCTCTCTGATCATTTTGTCTATTTCCGACCCCTGTATCCCTCCAATTTCCATTATTCCGTCTTTCCGCAGGATTCCTACTCATATCCCAACCTCGTCTAGCAAAATTATTACTCGAACCCTGGGTTTCTCTGCAGCAATGGCGTTCCTCATACCGATCGACCAATTCTAACAACTGTACCTTCGTCGTGGGATTTCGAACCTCTAAATAGTCCATAATCTGGGTTTCGAGTCGCATTACTATGTGATCGACCAATTTTGCATCATCATAATTCAAACCTAAAGTCTTATGGATTTTTAATAACTTATATATAAAATCTGATGGGGTCTGTCCCTTCTGCTGCTTGGATGAAAAAAACTGAGCCTCTAACTCCGACTTATTCCTTACCGCTGGAAAACTATCTGACAACTTCTTTTTAAGCGAGGCGAAGGCAGTCACTTCTTCGTTTACACACGCAAATCCTATGACCTCAAACCAGTCTTATGCTCTCCCAATTAAATGACTCTTTAAATACGCACACGCCAGATTCGCCGGTATCTCATAATAAGCTCTATTATCATCAATATTATCAAGAAACTCCGATACATTCACTCGACCTGAAAATAATAATTCCGGCAGAGCCCTAAAACCAGCACTCGCTCTTAAATCCGGTATTTCAGTTGGGCGCCAGTGTCGTGGATTATACCCTCCCCTCAGATTATCATCTCCCCGTCTACCGTTTAATGTTTCTGGACGTGTAGGCGGATTGGAGAAATTAAGAGACATAGTTGCAAATCACTACATTTATTGATGCTTATTAATCACAGGAAGGCCACAATCACACGATTCAAATTTAAGAGAAATAAAACACAGTGGAATATGAGAAGGAGTTACTACTAGCGGAACTACGGAATCGCGACTGTATCCACGAAAGATCAAACATGTACAATTACAGCTAAAACACGTACACGTATTCACTAATTTCTAAATCATTAACCTTATCCTTGTAACATCGGCGGTTCCGTAGTGGTGATGAATTTCCTACTGGCAGGATAGGCTAATAGATAAGGATCCACACTCGGTCATACAGAATGTTTTCCAATTTCAATCTACTGCTCTCCGGAGTAGCTCGTCACGTAACTGCTAACTATTATTGTCAACCACTGCGTGTTGATCTACGATGTTTTAATTCATTTGACTTCACTCTCCTAACTCTTCACTTTACTTTTTATTGTTAGCTTGCTAAACCCGAACTTATATAATATATCTCATTTGCATAAGTCACGCTTTGGCTCCCGGTGGAGATTGGTTGAAATAAATAAAACTTTAAAGAAATATTGAGGAGGTTAGTGGAAACCGTATAGATCCGTCACAAATGTACATGCGATTCTTACGATATACCAAAAGTGGCTTTTTAAAAATAAAGAAAGCAACTAAATTAATAATTATAATGAGGAACATCTATACAATTTTATTTGAAATTTACAAAAAGCACCTTTAACTTCTTAACATTTGCCGAATGTATTGCATGATTTTCAGGGTTTAGTTTATTTTTATTCTTTAACTCATAGTATCAATTGTTATAAATTTGAGTTTCAGAATGTATCAGTACTAACTAATGATTTCTTACAAGCATTCTTGTGAAATGCCATGATAACATTTCCAAAATTTTAAAAGACAGACATTTGAAAACTATGTGAACAATGACATTGAGTTAAATATGGATTACTAAATAATTATTTATTAACATAACCAAATAAAAAAATATTCAAACAGTTACATAAAAATAACATTTTGATACACACATATATATTTAAATATTCAATAAATTACTCGACTTTCAATAATTTTTTTGCAATACTTAGGGCATTAATGCAGGTACAAATTTTACATAGTTTGAAATTTTTTAAAATTCTTAATCCCTTTTATACAATTTAATTTTCACATGCAACCTGAACTACATAATTATCAGCTTCTAAAATATTTGTGCTCAGATATACATGTTCAAATATTTATATATGTATCCTTCGTGTAACTTTTTTATTCAATTTACCACACACCTTAAATCTGTGGCTAGAAAATTTATCACGGCAGCAAATGCAAGGCCTTCTTCTTAGGGTGGTTTTGTAATAGAATTGGTAAGTGTAGAGTCTCCGTTCATTGAAGGAGTTTCTTTTAGTAAAGAGCCCAACTGAAAAATAACAACGGCTTGGGCAATGACACTGATCAAGGCTTTCAGCAAGAAACCCCTGTCGAACTGAAACACATTACAAGCAGTGAGAACGCAGGCTTCTTTATTCAACACCACACAGTTCAACACTCTTCACATTACAAAGCAATCCACCTTTAAGTGGTGATGCGGACATTTTATTCATAACCACAGACTTTATGCGCTGCATCTCTAGAGGAATATTTCATGCGCATACTGTTAAGTTTGTTTTAATTTCATTTAAAAGGTGGCATGAAAATGGCTCCTCGTTTATGCATAAATCAATAATTCTCACTTGCTACACGTTTGCTCCTTGTCAAAGACTTAATACTTATAAAGAAACGAATAATTTAAAATTATAACAAATTTTCAATGTAAAATAATAATAATAAACTGTCGCGTAATATAACCTCCCCTAACATTATCATCACCTCGTCTAGTGTTACTCATATTTAGATGTGTAAGCGGGTTAACGAATTCACAAGATATCTTTGCAAATCACAATATTTATTAATATTTCTTAATCAAGGAAGGTCATATATACACTATTCAAATATAAGAACAATAAAACACAGTGGAGAATGAGAAGGGGTCACTAATTGCGGAACTACGAAATCTAAACTTAATCCACGAAAGATAAGCGCGTACAATATTACAGGTATACGTAATTACAATTCTTAAGTCACTAACCTGATTTCTTAAACTACGGCAGGTTCGTCTTGTGGGTCGCTTGGATCTTGATTGGATTGGATCAAAGCTAGAATTCCCTCTTTAATATACGACTTCTATCTTCAGCTTTTCCCGTCGCTTTTCTACGGACTAATTTTATCAACAACTGTGAGTTGGATTCCCGACGCTTCGATTCACTTTACTTTACAAAATCTACTTCTTCACTTGACAACTATTACTCATTTCATTTCATCCTCCTATTGACTCGCGAAACCCGAACTTATATAAAATATCTCATTTGCATAAATCACGCTTTGGCTCCCGGTGAAGATTGGTTGAAATAAATAAAATTTGAAAGAAATATGTAGAGGATTAGTAAAGAACCGTACAGATCCGTCACAAAATTAAATTTAAAAAATAAAGGTACTCTTAGTTTTTTTGTTTTGTTGTTTCGTTAAAGATGCATACTTATTATTTTTCTTTTTGAAGATATGTATGACTATTAAAATAGATTGACATGATAAGAAATTTTGTTACACCTAAAGCTCTTATGACACCTATACATATTTGGAGCAATTTTTATTTCAACCTTTGCCCAGTTTCCATAGCAACGGCTTCAAACAACTTTTTCCCAGTGGGCTGAAAGAATTACTGAAAAATCCAGCCAATGGGGTTCTTCGGCTCCCTACTTCATAAACAAGATGACGGTAAAGATTCCAGCCTCGGCTTCGTCAAACACATCCGAAATGGTGTATAATATTTTAATGGCGTTTTATCATTTAAACAGAATGACACTCAATTTCTGTTTACGAACGTCATCCATTGGGCGAGTCTGACTTCAGAGCGTATTGTTTTGCTTACCTTGCAACCCTTCACCCTCCCAGCTGCTTGAAACGGTTCTTCTAAAGAGACTCGAGTTGTTCCGAGACAGGCGCGTGTGATAAGTCCTTAAGAAAAAGATTGCGTTTTCATAACTAGGGATATTTGATTTATTTTTATTCCTGTTTTAATGCTCATAAGCCCTCATTCTTTTAAAAAAATTCCTGAAACATTTAAGAAATTTAAACTAAATTATATAAACGTAATGTCTGGGATACATTATAATTTATAAATATAAATTATTTCATGGGATTGCACGCAAATAGTATTTGTTCTAATTTAATAATGATACAACCAAACATTCATCACAGTAAGATTGTGTAACAAATACGTGACTTTAGCAATGAAAAACAGTTGTATTCATAGCTAAAATAAATATTTTCTCTCCCTCCCCTAATGAAAAGATAATATATCCTCACCATATAATTTGCATGATTCATTAACCCAAACTTTTACTTTAGATTAGAATATTATAATTTTTGTTGGCATTAAAAACTCCCAACTCAGTTGCTCACTTCTACATTTTTAGCGGCAATGTGAAAATTAAGAAAATATGCTCTCTCTCGAATAACAATCACCCTCCTTCGATTTTTTTAGGCTTTTTGGGGGCGTTTTCATGGTTTTGAAATTACCTGAAGAGAAATAGTCAACTTGACACATAGTTCTCTCTCTCAGTCTTTTGACCCATGCCATTAGAGTAGACGCTAGCTAATCTATTAATTCTTCCGCTTAAATAATATTATTTAAAAAAAAAATGTTTTGAATGTCTGAGGTTAAGAACTAAAATAATACTGTAAGTCTCAGTAGTTTTACACAAAGCGGCATTTACTGTTTCTTTAATTCAAACTCATGGTGGCTGCCTTACTTTTTCAGAAATTGCTACACGAGTCAAATAATACATCAGTTCCTCTTGAAGGCATGCCCCCGTGCGTGAATGGTTTCATACGATTTCCTTCATAGAAACCGTCCTAGTGCTGCTTTGCTTGGGATAGGTAGTAGCTGAGATGAAACTACTCTTGCTAGGTTTCGCGGTGGACATACTCGATCTCAAACGACGTCTTACCCTCTTTGTCCGAATTGCAACGTGACCCCAGCCGTTCCTGCCCACATCTTGGCTTGAATTGGTTGCCATAAGAGCCAGCTGCTCTCAAGTCCAGCTACAGTTCTTCATTGTTTGAAAACGCACGGGTGCATGGACTTGATCTAGATGTTTCTGTCGGTCGAGTGGGATAAGAAACAACAACACTCTTCGTTTAAAAATGAAGAAATATCGAAATTGTTTTTATTTCATGGGCCACACTGCAAGAACAACCAATGCTAAAATATATTGTTGTATAATAAGTTTTTCAAGCGTAATGAAAAAAATCTTCCTGCCAATGATACCAAAAGGGTTTTATTCTAAAATTTCCTGTTAACACTAATATAAATAAAAGTCAATTTTTTTACTAAACCTTAAACATGTCACAAAATACGGAATCTGTCCCTTTTGTTGAGGGTTTAAGTTTATCGATTTTTCCCACACCCAAGGTCGCTGTGACGTCTGCGCACGGTGTTTCTCAAACTGTGTCCTCCTAGGGAGGCGACTAGGGAGCACGAGTATATTAAAAAGTCGAAAACAAAGGATTATTTGAAAAAAATTACAAATTTACCGTAAGTAAACAAACAAATACATTCTCGCATAATAACATGCGCATTGGCACTGGTATAATACACTTATGAATTTATTAGTACTGCACCAATGTATTTTGTAATTAACAATACTAAGTTAATAATTTTAAGAATTACCAATGATGCCATGGACTTGTCATATATAAAACTATATGTAAACATTAACACTTATCTTGATAATTTGTAAGTTTTATAATTAATCCCTTAAATGCCGACTAAAAATTACGCGATTCGTTCTCCAATGCCACCGTTTAACACGTAGGCGAGCGTATGTGATGTATTGAAGGGAGGGGGGGGGGGGTTGAAATGGAATAAATAAGTAAATCCTTCGCAAACACATTCTCAAAGTCATTTTACTGCATTCCAAAGCTTTCGGAATAATTTTATGGATAGCAGTACACAGAAAAGATCGTACTTCGGAAAGACGTATATATACGTCTTTGACAATTAAAACACTGAATGAAGCGAGACGTTTATATACGTCAGTGTCACTTAAGAGGTTAAAGTCATACTGTAGGCATCAAACTGAATTAATACATTGTGTGTTATTGTATGGGGGGGCGATGAAAATTATGATTGTATATTGGGTCACCAATAGCGAAAGTTTGAGAAGCGCTGTTATAAGCCATGAATTCAAATAAGCAGACATTGATGGATATTACTTAAAAGAGTATTTTTCCCACGACGGAATTTTTACCAGTAAAGTGGACTTTTATTACTTTAGAATTAATTTACAAATTCAGTGATTCTGAATATATTTTGCTAATGGAAAATAATTCCATACAGAAATCTTAAGCCAATCGAATGTTTAAATGTATACGCAAATTAAGTAAATATTTTAAATAATTAATTATGTAGGAAAAGATAAAGGAAAACAATTACTTTTAGTGCACAATTATTTTTTAATGATTTTATATAGTTTGAAGTCATGTGAAGAGTCATAACAGTCTATACAAATAGCAGCAATGCGGTTCTGGAGCTACGGTTTGTCGACCCCTAATCTAATCAATGACTGCGTAGTAAAACAAACTGAAACACATTACAATATGTACAAATGCAGACCTGGATAATATCGCACTGAAATTAAATTTTCTCATAGAGACAGTTACGCGGATAAATTGGTCAGATTACTTCAAAAAGTATTGAAATTAAATGCAAAGATGTTCCAAGAAAAGTTTTTGAAAGTACAATTTTATTCACCAAGCGGTTAAAAAAAAACTAAGTAAATTGTGTAATATTCTTATGTAATCCTCAACAAAATTCAGCGGTATTATGGATACCATCTTGAATTCCAGAAGTATTGTTTAGTTTAGTAAAAGTTTGAAATAATTTTTTGAGGAATAAATACCAAACAATCCGAAAAAAAGTAAAATTTTAAAGTATCCGACTGGTTGCGACAACTTTTTTTTTAAAAAGGAGATATGGGTTTTTGTTTTGTTTTGTTATTTTTAGATTTGTTTAGTGCATTTTAAGAAAAATGTGAAGTTTAAGAAGAGAATTAAGAAATTAAGAAGAGAAAAAGAAATTATTATTACTAAAATGGGAAAACATAGGTAAAAATGGACAAAAAATAGCATAAACGCGGCCCATTCTGCACCAAAGGCACATGAACAAATTTTCAATTTTTTCAATCTAATATGTTGCTATATTATTCAATTTTGAAATGACCTTCCAGATAAGAGATATTTTCTTTTTTACTAAAACCAGAGCACTTTATCTCGGTTACTATATGAAAATGCTTAAAAAGACAGTGATTATATTCACATAAGGGACTGTAAATTTTGTAACGAAACAGTGATTGATAAATCTGATGGTTAAAACAATTCTACTATTATACAGATCTTACAGAAAAAATTTGAGTTAATTATGTTCAAAACTTTTTGAGTCATCACTGACCCCGTTTGATTATTTTCAAAAAATCACATTTCGAGTTAAACGCGTTTTAAAGTATATGACATATCTTGCTTAAAGTAATGGCATCTGCTTTGACTAAAACAATTGTAGTTTTTGTTCTAGTAAACGTAAAATGATGAACTTGGTATTTTTATAAAGATAATAAAATAACCCATAAAATAAAATCATAAAAAAATTTGTCAATTTTTGGCAAAATTCACAGTTTTAGGGTAGTCAGATACCTTAAATAAATTTAACGATTGACACTTTCCAGGTGTTGTAATGACATTTCCTGTAATTTACTTGAACACATTTTCAATAATCACGTTTCAAAACCTGCATTACAGGGGCTGTTGAAATGAATTAAGACATCACGGTCGGCGCCCATTCTTCACTGACAAGACTTCATTCATTTGAAATACGTCAGACCCCATTAATTGAATGGCAATATTTCTTTGCAAGCAAATCTACTTTTATTTTTCTGGTTTAAAATGGAAAAAAATATCTTTTAAAGATTAAAATTCTGAAAAGGGATTAGATGAGCAATTTTTTTAGTAGTTTAAATAGCCAGCTGGGAAACATTGCTCTTAGAAATACTATTCAACGATTCATCCGAATAGCTAATTGATTTACCCAGCTGGAAAATAAGTACAGCTTGAGCAATGACAGTGACCAGTGCTCTCAGAAGAAACCCTCTGTCAAACTGAAACACATTGCAGCCAGTCAGAATACACGCATCTTTTTTAAAAACGATGCTGACTTGCTTGTCGACGCGAACCAAATTATTTCGTTTAGACATGCAAGACAATTTATCCAAGACTACTGACTTGATGCGGGATATCTCCAGAGAAATATTCGCTGCACAGACGGATAGAACTCTTAACGTTGCAAAAATAAATGCGAGATAGACCACAGAGTCTATAACATTAGACTAGACATCCAATCTTCTACGTACATCATACCCATGATTACGATCGATACAATGCAAAAATCACCGACCACTACAATAAATATGGGAGCTGAGAACTAGTCTTCGAACTTTTCAACTCCTTTTAGAATGACAATTTTTGATAATTTTTCTTACGATTTCAGAGCATACATCTGGTTGTTGCTCTAGTTTGTCTTTTTATAAATTTTAAACTTGAAAGGAGATAAAAACAATTGGAACCATACAGAACGGTTACAACAGATGGAAATATCATTTCTTGAGCCGTACGGAAATAAGTGACAGTGGTTTGACCTTGTATAGCTGCTGTAAAAAGTATGAAATAAATGAATACGCGAAGCATAAGGCCACATTTAGCAAAGCATTCGCCTCTGAGGGTTTCTTGCGCGTACCGTCACATGAATCAAGTGATAATTTTTCAGCATGTTTCTTCGTACATCACAAGATAACTGATAGAAGAGGGGAACTGAAATATCAATAAGAAAAGCACAGTCAAAATTATCATTACTCATAATAAAAGAGATAACAAATTGCAATGGAGGAAAATAGGAAAGAAAAATTTACGTACAATTAGTAAACATCTACTCAGTCTGTTGGGCTTTTTATTTTCAAAAACGAATATTCCTATCAGTTCTAAAACGATCCAAAACTTCCAAAATTCTCTCTTTAATTCTGTTAGTAAAATATTATCGCTGTATAATACAGCTACCTCCATGTTAATTTTTAAAACAAATGATTTAGAAAGAAACGTGGCGAAATAGACTAATAAAAAAGCAGCCACCGTATTTTGCGCTACCTGTTACTTTTGTGGTGGATGAAAAATCTGTAATTAGAATTACAAGTAATTTACAGCACGTGATTTTTCTCTTGATAACAAATACTCTTTTTTTTAAATATGTTTTTCGTGCTTCAATTCTGTATAATTTTGTATTATCTTCAATTCTGTATAATGACTGTATAATTTTGCTTTCATTTTGATTTGGCTTGTTTTCTGCTTGTTTTTCTAACAATAAAATATTCATTTTTTTGATGCAAATGCTGAAGATATATATAATTCAATACAATTCTAAAACTTATTTTGAAAAAAAAAATTATCATAAATCGCGATTAATTTCACTGCTTCAGATGAAATCACGAGAATATTTTTTCTTTAAATACTCGCCTAAATTTTTCTACTTCATTGACTGTTGTGTATTTGATTTCACCAGGGTTCTGTGGTGAGAAGGATCAAATATCACGCTCAAATAGAAACAATACATTCATGAGAAGTAGAATGGTAATTTTTTCACATTATTTATTTCCCTTACGTCATATTGAACGGAATTATTTATATGATATATACTTTTTTTTTTCAATATAAGGCAAATTTTTTCAAACTAGATTTTCAGCTGTGCTCTAAAAAATATATTATCATAGTTGCTTCCATGTACACTAAAAATGATGCATATGATGATACCAAATAACAAATCACGAATGATGTTAAATTTGGTAAGTAATTGCCAAGTAAGACAAGGAATCGTCATTCCTTCTTTGGATCAATTATCAACTCTGTGATAATGGCTGGGAAAGAAATTACAGACACAGCTTGTCCGAAGGGCATCACAAAGATTTCCAACGTGATTTAGATGAGGCGAGTACACCACCCAAACCTAAAGCATAATCCCCTTACTCTTCAGAATCGCGCTGACGATCTCAGTCTTATGAGGACACCCATTATTAAGCATTAAAATGAAGGGAAAAAAAGGTCGACCACATACGATCCCATATAATGTACATTCTGGGACTTCATCCGAATGTTATCACAGAGCTTCGTTCACAGATGTGTGAATTGGAACACATCAACGAAATCTCTGCCCATACTGCAATCTCAGAATGCTTGATACTCAATAAAGGTGTCGAGTGCACTTGTGTTGTTCTCTTTGGACATTCACACATTTGTAATTGAAATCCAAGGCGAATATCCACTTGACAGTGAGCATCAGTTTGGCCGAATCGGACAGTTTATAAGTTTCCGACGCCACTTTAAACAGGCTTCTGGCTTTGGCTGGACAGAAGAACATAAACCCATGGGACCTGGGTGTGCAGTACATTCATGTATAGCTTTCACTGCACACTTTTGGTCAACATAATATTACTAATAGATGCTGCAAACAAAGCTATCACATACAAACAAAATACCAATAAAATGATACAATCCTAAGACCCATGACAAGTTAAATTTTAAGACAGTTAATAGTTTCACATTCGAAGTACTGACAGTGAAGACCGAGTCACAAAATGATTATATATTTCAGTTATCTACAAGCCTTAAATATGTCACTCAAGCTTTATCATAAGCTGTACTTAACGTCTCCTTAAAGTGATTAGAAATTTTCAGGCTTTTTCAACCAAGAGTCTTCGCCAGATGAAGAAATTATCTGTATTGAATAAACCAATTGCGAAACGACGATTGCTTGAGCAACTACACTGACCAACGCTTTCAATAAGAAACCTCTGTCGAACTGAAACACGTTACAAGAAGTAAGGATGACGACATCTCTCTTTAGCAACAACTCAATATACTTCTCATTGTAAAGTAATCCACCTTCAAACGATGATACAGACATTTTGTTTAGAAGTTCTGATTGTATGCGTTGCATCTCCAATGGAATATTCGCTGCACATATAGTTAACACTCCCAGGGATGCAAAAATGTACAGACAATAAAAAACACGGCCTCTACCATCAATTTTGATACCCAATCTCGTACATACAGCATGTCTATAACTATGAGCGATACGATGCAAAAGTCGTTGGCCACTAGAATAAATACTGGTGCAGAGAACAAATCTTCAAATTTCTCAACTCCTCTTATAATGCTAAAATATTGCTTACAGATTTTTCTTACATCTTCAGAACACATATCTGGTTGCTGCTCCAGCTTTCCTTTCACAGATCTTAAGCCTAAAAGAAGAACATAACAATTCGAACAATACAGAACGGCTACAACTGAAGGAAATATCATTTCTTGAGCAGTGCGGAAATAAATCAGAATAATTCGACTAAAGATATTGTTTTGTATAATCTGAACTCCTGTAAAAAATATGAAATAAATAACTACAAAAATTAAGGATACATTTATCAGGTAGAAAAGCGTCCTTCCCTGAGATTCTTTAATGACTGCAGTAACCCTAATTATGTGAGCATAGTAATTTTTCAGCGTGCTTCTTCGAACATAGATTAGCCACCACAAAATAATTGATAAAATAGGAATTGTAGCATCGATAATAAACTCATAATTTAATTTAACGTTAATGATGAGGCAATACCAAAGATAAAACAAATTGCAATGAAGGAAAGCAAAATTTACGTACAATTAGAGAACAGCTACTCACTTTGCTGACATTTTTGTTATGAAAGACGAATATTCCTGTCAGTTCCAATACAATCCATAATTTCCCAAACACTCTTTTTAATTCTGCAAATAAAATATCATCACTATATAATACACCTATCTCCATATCGATTTTTAAGGAAAATGATTTACAAGAAAATTGCACTCTTTGAAAGAAACCGTTATAAAAACAGTCACTACATGATAATCAACCGCATACGGTTGTGATGGATGAAAAAATTGTGCGTGCAATTTTATTCACCGTTTGATTAAGGGGTAGGATTTTTTAATTGAATATAAAGGCGATTTTTTTAATATGCTTTTTTGTGCTTTAATAGTTTAATGCAAATGACTGTATTATTTTGCGTGCATTTTTATTAGTTTTATTGTCTGCTTATTTTTCTAATAATAAATTATTCACACACACATAAGTGATCAAAATGAAAAAGACATACATGATTCATTTTTAATTTTAAAATTGCTTCGAAAATGCGGTATTGTAAATCACGATTAACTTCACTGCATCATATAAAATAACGAATTTTTTCCCTCAATTACCCTTCTAAATAGTTATATTTCATTAAGAGAGTTGTGCATTTCATTTTGTAAAGAGGTCATGCTGTGAAACATGATATCATTATTTTTTTTATATAAACATGGTTCTCCATATAATTGTAGAAATGGAAATGAGTGAATCCAGGTACATTAAAAACAATTCAAATAAAATGATATTAAATAACAAACCATGAATAATATTAAATTTGATATTTGAAAAAATTTGTAGCAAAAATAGTATTCTCAGTTTTAATATAGCTATTAAAAATCAGCATGTAAGAAATAAATAGTGAAAGATGATGTTTTTTTTTAAAATTTAAAATAGTAATTTTAAATAAAATATATTTTTGATCACTTAAAATAAATTATATCAATTATGTATTGACTCAAAACATATTGAAAATTTTAAAGAATTAAACTATGTGTTCATTTGAACGTTGATTCCGTTAAATTTCCTTTAAAGTAATACTTTTATTCAATTCTTGCGCCCGTATATTATTTTTTATGTAACTCCTGGATTTATATAATAATAAGCAAGTAATATAAAAAAATTTTAAAAAGTCAATTCCTACTCAGATCATTAAAAAAAAATTATTTTAGTTACTTTTTATTAAATAGTTGCAATTAATATAAATATGTATATACATAGGACAGAATCAGAACATTAAGTGGCAATAAATTTTTATTAATTAGCATTAAAGTATCATATTGCCATCCAAAACAATATGTGTATAGAATTTCAGTTCAACTGAATGCTTCGAAACGTGAGGGAAAAAAAATCTTTTAAAGTTTTGACCCAAGTCGTTAAAAATGAAGCCAACGTGGCTGTATCTGTAATTCTTTAAATAATTAATTTCAGACAATTAATTATAATTAATTATAATTAAATTATCGTATTGTTACCTAAAGCAATAGTGTATAGAAAATTTCAGCTCAAACGAGTGCTTTAAAGTGTGAGAAATAAACTTTTTTTCTAGTTTTGACACAAGTCACCAAAAGGGTCGCTAAGTCGCCAAAAATGATGCCAGCTTGGCTGTATTTGTAATTTTTTGAATAATTGGTTTTAATCAATTACTTTTTATTAATTATAATTAAATTAATTATTGCTGTATTGTCATCCAAAATAATCGTGTATATAAATTTTTAGCTCAATTGAGTGCTTTAAAATGCATTTTATTAACGATTGAAAATTTTAACAAGACAAATATATATATATATACAAAAATAGAGAGAGTGTGTGTGAACTAATAGTAGGAATTGAATAAATCACAATAGAAAGTTAAATCTCGTTAATACTTTGGTACTTTTCAATATACCAACTGAATTTCTGTCTTTCTGGACAATATATATGTAGGAAAGGAATGCAAGTTTTCTTTTACTTCTTTTGATTTTTATTGTAAGAGATGGCACCACTAATCGAAACCACGTGAGTTTTAGCTGCGCGATACGATGAAGTCATGTATTTATGAGGTGGCAGAAAGGAAAAACTGAGAGTTGCACCAAAGCTTGAACGAAGGCAGGTCAGAGGAAATCGGTCTCTCCGTTGTTTTGAGAAAGAGTACGTGTTTTCGGAATTAGTATGGTGCTATCTCGAATAGTTTAAAACCCCTTTTAAACCCCTACAGAGTACTAGATTAGATATAAAGCATGTCAAAACAGTTGTGTATCGACCTCAATCAAACAGAACAAAACGAGTTAATCGCGATTTATTACAAATGATTGCTTCTTTTGTAAATTATAATCACGAGACATGGGACAAGTTTATAAGTGAATTCGCGTAAGCATTACGAGTGGCAGTTCACGAAACCACTGGAAAAACGCCAGCAGAATTATTTTTGGGCAGGAAACTTATTACCCCGTTTCAAAAACTTGTAATAGTGACTGATGGAGCAGAATTTTCGGTTTGGAATATTGAAAAGGTGTTTGAGGAAGCTAGGCAGAATACGAAGAAAAAGCAGGAAAAGTGGGCGAAGTATTACAATAAAAGGAGACGCGAAATTAACATTAATGTGGATGATTTAGTGTTGGCCGAAACTCATCCTATAAGCTCTGCCAGTAAAAAAGTGGTAGCAAAATTCTGTCCGAAGTTTGAAGGTCCGTATAGAGTCATAAGTGTTAAAAACAATAATGTTGTAATTTGGAAGGCAGGTAGAAGAACTACAGTCAATATAGAGCAAGTGCGAATTTACCATCAGATAAAAAGTGATGAAGGTGTAGTGGAGGTAGATTGTTCAATTAGCAGAGGATCCGAGTATCAGTCGAGTAGCTTTGAGGATAGTAGATATGGGTTAGATAGGTCACAAGGCCTTAGGATTAATGAGTCGGGTGGAAGACAGATACAGGAGAGGAAAGAGAATACTAGTGTGGGGAATAAAAGTAATCAGAGAGAGACAAAGAGGAGAGAACACGAGCTGACCAAAAGGCGGTGTAAGAGGGCGATCCCAGGATCACTGACCGAAGTGATGCAACGGATGAAAAGGAAGAACCAACACCCATGAAGGTGGAAAAGAAAAAAACCGCAGTCACTGTGAGAGGGGCCGATGCGTAAAAGAAAACCCTATCACAGAGAGGTCAACAAGCGAAGGCTCTCGCCCTCCACGCGCCGACTTAACAGATGGGGAAAAGAAAAAGAATAGAAGATCGCCTAGCGGTAGACAAGTTCCGGAAAGAGATCGTCAGCCGCCAGAAGAAGACAGGCTACTTCAACCAAGACGGAGACAACAGAAAAGGTCCACCCTACGCAATTCCAGAGACGGCAGAGAAGTTCAAGAGAAAGCCAGGTCAAGATCGCCAGTAGAATCATTGCCAGACCTTGAAGGATCAACCCGATCTAGAAGAGATCAAGAAGGACGAGACCACCACTATAATCTGTGGAGTCGCCAACAGTACAGACCAGGTTGCCAGGAGGCAGTGGAAAGTCTACGCAGCAGAAGGTCCACATCGCTGGAGGTGCAGATTGGGGACATCAGAGAAAGGAGAGGAACAAGATATTAGCCAGGTTGTATTGTTTCATTTATATTTTTACTGACAGGTAGTTAGGTGAATTTTTGCAAGGAGCAAGTCTTGCTTTGTTAATGATGACTAGGTGCAAAAGTCACACTACGTTGAGTAATAAATGAACTTTTGTATATCTAAATATATTCTAAATTGTGGAAAGCATATGTATGGTTACATTTGTTTCCTATGTGAAAAGGCTTGGCTAAGGGTGCGAGAATACATTGTATTGTTTGTTTATATTGAATGTTTTGAAAATTGTATATAATTGTGTATGTATCGGCATATTAATGTGTATATTAGTATATATCTGGTTTTGGGCGCGGCGTAGAGAGGAAATTAACCATAACACTAACAGCGCTACGCGATTGGAATGGGAGTTTTTCTGAAACCAGATGAAATTTGTAAAGTAATTGACAATTTAAATATGTGTGAGTTCAATGTTGTTGTGTACGTATATAGTGTTCAAAAAATTTCTGTTGTACGTCCACTGATCCAGTTCTCATTTCAGGGTGGCTGACCCTGTTGTTTTGAAGATTTTGGTGTTGAAGAATAAGTCAAGATATGTTAAAACATTTAAGTTTTTCGGGTTGTGTACGGCCGGGTTTTTCCCTCCAGTGGGAGGTTTTTCCTTGGTCCTCGCCCAAATGGGGTACACCTTATATAATGAATATAAAAGTGGTAAACATGGGAAAGATTAAATATTGAGCTAGTAGTTTTGAGTGTATTTTAGCGTATTGTTATATAAATGTTAAAGCTAAACTCAAGTTTATGATGTCTTTTTAGTTTCAGACTTTAATTTTTCAACGTAATTTATATCGGGCCGTTAAGGCCCTTTTATAAATTCGGTTTTTTTCTTGGAGGGGGCTGTGACGGGGCTATTCGTGAGATTTCCGAACTAATCCTCTTGGGAAACTTTGGGGCTAGCATTTATACTATTTCACAGCCTTTTCAGGAAAAACACGAGATAGTTATATGTTAATGAGTTCTAATATATAAAATCTAGATTTTGTAAATGTAAGAGAGAAGGAGTTGCCTATCTGTCACGTAAGTAACGTCGGAGAATTACTTCACGAACTTAGCGCGCGTTTAATGGATATAAATTATAAGAGTAAATTGTTAGATTGACAAATAAAGATAATAGATTCAGTACCGACCTGAGGTCAGTTAGTGATCGTCTCCTTGTCTATTTCTGGTAGCTGAGATTACTTAGAATTGAGTATTAGGATTAATCGACGTATTAGGGAATCACTCCCAGGTTTCTACGATTGCTTAAGTGTTTGTCAGTCCTGAATAAATATATTTGTTATCAAGGCATTTGTTGGTGATGATATGTTTCCTCCCACACTTAGAGACGCTCAGGGCGAGTGAGCGGGGTCCAAAACAGGACCCAGCCACCACAACATCACGAACCATAGCACAGCACATTGAGTCTGTAACACATTATTCAGTGTCTGCGCGTACCATTCGACGCCATTTACAGCAGAGTGGTCTGTCCGCAAGACGTCCATTGCTTGGTCTACCCTTGACGCAGAACCACAGACATCTCCGCCGCCAATGGTGCGATGAAAGAAGAATGTGGGCGGCAGAATGGAATGAAGCTGTCTTTACTGACGAGTCACGCATCTGTCTGCAACACCACGAGGGTCGGATTCGAGTCTGGAGACACCGTGGAGAGAGGATGCTGAACAGCTGTGTTATGCACCGCCACACTGGTCCTGCACCGGGTATTATGGTATAGGGCGGTATTGGATATCACTCTCGCTCTCCTCTAGTACGCATTGCCGGTACTTTGAACAGCCAGCGCTACATCTCCGAGGTGTTGGAGCCAGTTGTCCTTCCTCGCTTTCAGGGCTTAGCAACAGCCATATTTCAACAGGATAATGCGCTACTACACGTGGCACGCATTGTCCAAAGGTTCTTCGTCAATCACAAGATTGAATTGCTTCCCTGGCCGGCTCGCTCCCCGGATCTTTTGCCGATGGAAAATATGTGGTCCGTGGTTGCTCAACGATTGACCCAGAGTACATTCCAGCTGCCACACCAGATCAACTTTGACAACGTGTGGAAGCTACTTGGTCTGCTGTACCCCAAGATCACACCCAAAGTCTCTTTGAATGAATGCCGAGGCGTGTGGCAGCGGTGATCTCCAACAATGTCGGCTACTCTGGCTACTGATTCTGGCAGGAAGCACAATTCACAGAAGTCTATTAATTTAATCATTTGATACTTTGTTAACATATTATCTACAAAATAAATTTTGTTGTGCTTTCTGTTGTCTTTCTTGGTGTTGCATTTACGGTGGCCATCAGTGTATATACTCTGCGTGTACTTTAAAATCGAGTGTATTTTGCTAACCTATACAGGATGTCCGAAAATGACCGCATAAGCTCTGCACAGCTAGATTCCTCGTTGGAAGTACATAAAAACTGCCCAAAGAAGCATTCCTGTACGATCCATAGTTTACGAGAAAAATACGAAAAACAAAGTATAACGTCACTTCCGGTGCAAAAAAAAAACACTTTATTGAACATATCAACAGCAGTATATACACAATTTAAGGCAGATGTCAAAATGTCCACCGTGCATGTCGAGGCAGGCTTGAGCACACCGTGGAATGCCTGTCCTCACACGTCACAGCATCGTGGGATCCACCGAAGTACAAGCACCATACAGACGAGCTACTAAGTCCAGTTGTGTTGTCACTACGTCTCGATGCACCAGTTCCTTGAAATTGCATGTTGCCGTAGTCGCAAGGCATGTCGTAATTACATGTCGCAGTAGTCACGAACGGAATACATGGCCACCCTACGAAGACTACCGGTAGTTGCAAGATGCAGCCTTTTAAATACCAGTTCAATGGCGGCTTAACGTCATTCCACGGCGTGCGCATGGATGACGCGACATGCGCGACGAACGTTTTAAACATTATCGTCTTGAAAGATATGCATATACCGCTGTTGATATGTTCAATAAATTTTTTTTTCTTGCTCCGGGAAGTGACGTCATACTTTGTTTTTCGTATTTTTCTCGTAAACAATGGATCGTACAGGAATGCTTCTTTGGGCAGTTTTTATGTACCCCAATGAGGAATCTAGCTGCACAGAGTTTATGCGGTCGTTTTGGGACACCCTGTATACATTATTGTAGACAATATGTACTTTTTAAAAAAAGTATCCTCAAAAAAGCAATCGAAGCGCATGAATTGATTGGCTGGAAATACGAGATTACGGCTATCACGTGACTTGACGTCATTTGAATTGAGCCCAGTAATTTTTATAAATTTGTGACAAAATCTCATTGCATATTTTTAAAACAAATAATTTCATGTTTCATCTTGTATATTTCTGTGACATAAATTTCTAACCTATCTAAATTTTTCTAATAATTAAATTCAGTTCAAGCGGCTATTAATAAACAAAAATAATAAAATACCGTAAAATCCGGTGTATAACGGGCACCTATACTTTCAAGCTGCAATTTTTTTGGTATATTTGCCGTATAACACGCATTCTTTTTTTAACGGAAAAATCTGAAACGTAAGTGCGCAATGCTCTTATGTTTTCAAGTTATTTATTCGCGGTATTATTCCAAGCTTTAAAAAAAAGTAGTATAGTTCTACAGCTACAACCCTCTAAATTTATAAGGAATGCCATTTCTTTTAAATAAACAGTGTTTCAATCTAGTTAGAAGTCTTATTTTTTTCTAAACTTTTTTACCTTTAAAGCTCTCATTTTTATACACTGCGTAAAACGCGCATCCCTAAATTTCGATTTTATATTTGATGTTGAAAATGAGCGTTGTACGTGGGATATTACGGTAGATAATTTAAAATGTATAAATGTTTTAATACCTCATTTGATAACCTTTATTCATTTCTAGATTTTTTATTCTTTTTTTTACTATTAAATAATGTGCATTTGTGTAAGAAATGTACTTGATTTTTTTAAGAACAGAAATAAATATATTTCAAATAACATTGGCCAATGCTAGCAACAACATTTAAAGGTACAGTCACTGTATTGAGATTTCATTACTGTGAATCCATTGCAGGAATAAAAACGCAACTTCTATTAAAAGTGATCATTTTGTAAGCAAAAATATAATTCATAGACTGCTTGGAAATATGACTGCTTTTAGAGGAGAGGGCTCGGCTTATGATTTCAATTACCAACCTGCGAGTCCAAAGGCACTAAAGCCTCTTTAAGTTGAAAGGGGTCGGGTTTCTTTTGAGTCGCTTCCTTCCCTCCCTGTCACTGCTAGGTTTGATTTGTTGGAGAAAGATTTGCTGTACCCCCCCCCCTCCTAGGGAAGAAAGACTTTTCGCTATTAATGGATTTTCTGAATGATATTTTGAAAATATTATTTTTTTCCCAGTCATTATTGTAATTGATACTGTTATACTGAATGTCATTTCCATTGCCGTAATTGCCAGTCTGTATTTGAGAGGGTGGGTGGGTCTGTTTGATGCCGTTGCCATCCAACAGAAATTTAAAAGATTCTTGGTACTAGGCAATGACGTAGCGTGGTGGGAGTGGCGGCATACAAAAACGGGCGGCCTCAAGCACCGTAATATTTAATTTTCAAAAAAATAAATTTCAGGCTTTAAAAAAAAACTAATTAGATCCGACTCTCCCTCTGGGTTTATTAAAACATATTATTGAGTCCAAACATGAAGATGGCTTACCAAACATTGTCACAATGTTGAGAACATCAGCCATCAGTAATGCCAGTTGCGAGACAAGCTTCTAAATAAGCTAAAATTAATCAAAAATTATCTTAGATTGACTATGTCCACGTTAAGGCTAACAAATTTAGGTATTCTGGCAATTGCACACGACACACATAGTGATATTCACAATTGTATAAAAAATTTTGCTATGAAAAAAACATGAAAAGTGCATTTTTAATCAATAAAAAACAATTTAAAGCTGCTTTTTTTACTTTTACTAATTTTCTGGACTAATAATTGAAATAAAGAGGTGACAAATTTCCGGTTGGCCCTAGGCTGCGAAAACCCATACTACGCCACTGGATCTAGGCTTAAGTTGTCTTCTAGTAGTCAATTTCTGAGTCGCCACTGCAGTGAAAGCTGTTGAAGATTGCCTTTGATTGAATCACAGACATACATTTTGAGAGTTTTTAACGAAAGCGAATATTCCCTGAGGCTAGATATTGGTAATATTATTTTTAAAAACTATTTAGTATTAAATATCATAAAATGAGTGGAGTCCTTATCGAAAAGTGATGCAAGATTTGTGTGTGTGCAAGTTAGACAAAACTCTATGAAAAACTCTTCGCATATTAATAAAATATAGAGTATTTATTATTTTTTTAGATTCGATTTTATTAGAACTCTCATCCCACCTTGTACCTGTATATACCTACTCTCGGACCCGGCTAAAGGTGTGAGAGGAAATGAAACACGACTCGACATGGTACTTTTTAATTATTTATTCAGCACACTAATTATTTCAGACACAAATCAATTAATCTGATAAGATGAGATGTTTCCAGATAGAGAGCAGGGATTTTGCTACGAGAGTCGCGAGTTCAGAGAATACTTCTAATCAATTGATCCACCTTTTATGGATCAATCCCTTACTCTAATAATTGATTTACACTGTAGCTATCAGACCCATTGTCACTGAAATCTCTTGAACAATTTCAAGCCCAAAGCGTGCTAAGAATATGACTGATACCTGATCAGTAGCTATTTTTCTTCATCTTCTACTCTTAATATTTTAATCTCCAGGCAACTTCATCTAATCATCTCTCTCTCTCTCTCTCTCTCTCTATATATATATATATATATATATATCAAACAAACCTTAACTATACACAACTGACCTAATCTGCATATCACGGTTTCTTCTTCAGAAAGGGTTGTTGTCATTCATATCCCAAAAATTTCTGAAGAGGGTTATTAGAAGGACGCGTATAGATCCGTAACAACAGTTTACTTTAATTAGCAGAAAGATCGAACTTTTACGTAGTCGCAATTTTCTGAATAATAGAGTGGATTCCTCAATTCTACAACATTATATTAATAAAGCTAATTTTTTTTGATTGTCAACTTCTTCAAGAGAACGTTCGATATCTGTCCATACACAGCTTTCAATGATGTTCCCTAAAATAAATGTTTCTTTCATACGTAAACGACTTATTGATTTTTTTTAATGCTTCCTTCTTACTAGATGCTGAAAAGGAGCTTTCCCCCACTTTTTTACTGAATCCGAAAAGCGGAAATCAATATTGTTTCATTATTTGCTTTCATGAAAAATTGTCTGGGTATACGAGATAAAAGTTAGGCTAAGGAAGAAGACTCTCACGTGATCTCCCGACAATATTTTATTAAGTGAGTCACTTTATTGTAAAGAAACTGAAACCAATTAGTGACACGTCAGTCAATTTTAATTTTTCTGCTACTATAACTCTCATACACCTACTATATTTTTAAATGTCGATATACAATTAGTTTCATTGGTTTAAAAAGCATTTCTACGTAGTAATAGATTTAAAAATGTATTTTACTGTTAAACAGTAAATCAGTTAGCACATAAGGAAACAGTTTATCTCTTTCCTAATGCGCTTAAAATTATTTTTAAGTAATAAATCCTCTATTAATTTTATTCCACGGAAGTTTTGCTGTCTTTATAAAAATGGATTTTTGTATATATTTATACATTCATATTGTCATAAAAATTTACGCACCGCGAAAAATAGTCAAAATAAAACGAAATTTTACATACGAAAGTACAACATTGATTTAAGTAAGTGAGTACAAAATCAAAGCAAAATGCTCATTTAATGTAGAATTACAAATGTACTTTCTTTAGCAAGAATGCATGATGTGATGTCATCGGTCATTGACGCATAGAAGCCCCGTATGAAATCTCGTTCCACAGTTGCTGTAAACGCCCCGCTCAATTGAAATGATTGATCCTTTGTGTCTAAAATTAATCGTTTGACCGGCTTAAGATTTATGTAGCAAATTGTTCTACATTGACAAAGTGTATTGAGTAGAATAAGTGAAAGCATTAAAATTACTTGGAAAGCAGTAACAACGTAATTTATCGTTAGAAATGCCACCAGAGGAAGAGGAATATTTATCTAAATGATTTACAGTGATATGAACACTCTTAAATGTGAAGCGGAGATGCACAGAAACCCTCGAAGAAAGTGACACATTCCGTATTTTGTGACAGTCTTAAGGGTAAATGAAAAGAGAATTCAAACGCAAGGACAATTCAAGTAAATTTTAATGATGAGCGTAAGCGAATTTCAGTAAAAGTTTTCTAACGGTATTATTTGTAAGAACATTTTTTTCCCACGAAGCATGAAAATTTATTTAACAACAACAAGGATTGTTCTTGAATTGAGCGGAAAAAATAAAAATATCTTCGATAGTTCTTAATTTTGGAAGGAAGGAAAGATGTTACTTTGTGTAAAGTTTTATTTAAATACTGTAAAAATATTAATTGGAGCAGGTCTCGATTGCAACTGCTACCGTCCTTGCTCATGCGTGTGTGGCCCTTTGTAAAATGACTCTTAGACATCTTAGGTACCTTGTTTCACTTACAACTTGGTTCTTCTCTTCCAAAGTTTGTTTGGCCGCGGCAGCCTAGTGGTCAATGTATCGGATCGTGGCTGGCATGTCATGAGTTCGAGCCCAATATCACTAAAGACCCTCCGTGTAGGGGCGTGATGCACGTTAAATCTGTTGAGAGCTCAAACGTCCTCCCGTTGGTGTGGTGTGGTATTTAGGAGAGGGGGTGCCACCTCGTCACTTGACCATGGTTAAAAATGACGAGTTTCATCGCCAAAAGCCCTCATATAGCTGAACAGAGTGCGATGTTAATATTCATTCATTCATTCCGAAAGTTCGTTGACCCCCGCTCTAGGCTATGGCAGCCAAAAGGACCTTTGTGCATAACTGTATTTTTTCTCAGATTGTAAACACATTTGGATTGCATGTTGAGTTTTTAATCCATTGCTTTAATCATTTTTAATCAAATTATAATGGAGATCTTTACATATTATCTACACACATTCAAGATTTTCTACAATTTTAAAATTTTTTGAATTGAAAACTTCTTTAGCGGCGTTGGGCACTTTTTGGTAGGGGAAAATCTTATGAGTTCGCGTCACCGACATGCTCTGACTGGCGCATGCGCAGTGTGCTGTTCGCCTTAGACACTTTTTGGATGGGTGAAATCTCGTGCGTTCGAGTCATAGAAATGCTTATAGCAGTATATCTGTAGCTATACAGCTGACGTATAGTGCTGTGTATATCTTATAAGTTAAGTTGAATGGATTTAGTGAAAAGTTCAATGTGTATATACTGTGCATTGCTCGTTGCGATTCTGAGAATGGGCAATACATGTTTATGGTTGCCGTTTATATTTCAGCTGGAAAATCCATGAGACAGATAAAACAATTTTAATTCGAAAATTTGATGATTTATACAAAAAAAAGGTTCTGAAATACTTGATAAAAGATTTGGCAAAAAATAGGATAATGTACCGATGATTTTAAGCGGAGACTTCAATATTAACTTTGCAGATGATAAAAATCTACCACTAATTGAACTTCTAAATGAAACACTTAATTTAAAAGTGTCCAATGATCGAAAAGTCAGTACTACAAAATATAAAACGACGATCGATGCGGTTTTTACACACACGCGATACTTAGATAAATCTTTATGAGAATCAAACATTTTCCTTTCTTACTTTAGTTACCAAAAGCCTGTTGTATCTTTTTTAGAACAAAATGAAATAATTGAAAGTACAAAAAGTCTAAGTATTGTTGAAGTTACTGATGACAATAAGGCAAACAATTAAAATAATGTTAAAAATCAAGTACATTTAAATTTAAGTAAATAAAAATACTATCCATAAATAATATGATTGTATATTAATTGTTATTTCAATTGAATTGTATTTATATTTTGTCGATCTTGTACAGCCCGTAATATATTTGAATACTAAAAAACCATATAAACATGCATATAATTGTTGCTTGGAGTGTCAATAGATGTGAAAACCAGATTGATGTGATAATTTTAATTCAAACATTATGAAATTTCAAATTTTAATACTAAAAAATCTAAGTTTTCACTTCTATCGGCAATTTCTATAACTGCCAATTTTTTTTTATTTTATAAATTAAGAAATATGATTAGAGTTCACTCAGTGTAATGAAATTCCAACAAATCAACTACAAAAAATTTTGAGTTGAATATTAGGACAAATGTTAAATAATTGGTTTGTAAGGCTTTCTTAGGCTGTATATTAAGCTCTCTATTATTTTTTTTATCGTAATAGAATAAATAAAAGGGAAAAAAGGTAATTTATGGTGGATGATTGTCTTATTTTAGTGGTTTCCTTCACCTGTTACTTAAGTTCCCTTGAAAGTCCTTCCTACTAATTTCCCCAAAATGAAGTCATCCTTTGGGATATTTTAAAAGCTACTGTTGTAATATATTTCGAAAACTTCTGAATTCCAATCTAACTGGGGTTTTTTTTTGAATTTACTGAAAAATAAAATTTATTTGATAAGACATAAATCAAATCAAATTTTAGAACTGGCGCATTTACCCAGCATACTTATATTATAATCTCTCGATCTGCTGTGGCCCTAGGTCGACTACTACCATCATGACGCTGAAATCTGTTATAGTCCACCCATTCTTGCCAGCATCGCTTCGACCCAAATAACGAACGATTCTCACAATCAATCCAATGATACAACCTCTTTCAAACTCCGACAGTTGCTCCTAATGAGCTCGAATTCTGCGGCCAGGCATTTTTTCAGTCGTTGAAAGGTATCCTAAATCGCAATGCAACAGAAACTTTGAACATCAGATTGAGAATCGCTTCCTATAGACACTTGCGGAGAGCTGTGACTCCCTGCTCTGACTTACGCCATTTATTCATTGGACAACAAATTTTAATCATTTGCATCTTCGGTATAAAGGTATTTGCATACGAAATTCTATTAAAATCGGGCAACTCCTTCTAGGTGTGTCGTTTATCTTACACTATTAAAATTCGAAGGTAAACAAACGTATCTATCTATCTATCTATCTATCTATCTATCTATCTATCTATCTATCTATCTATCTATCTATCTATCTATCTATCTATCTATCTATGTGCGTCTATCTTCTCACGAACCGTACGACGCAGAAAGTCGCGGAAGGTACCAAAAGATCGGGAATTTTCCGGGGAAGCCGTATTGCCCCTTTATATTCCGATATTGTAATTAGTTGAAAATATATTAATTAAAAACCTTAAAATGCCTAATTGTTTTACTCCTGCCGGTTGTTTACTTGGCGGAACTTCCCTTCCGTTTCGGCCGAGCGGTTATCTTACGTTTTCCACCATATTAAAATTGTCATCTAATTTTCGGTGTCGAAATTAGACAAAAAATAATTACAGAATCAGAAAGATCATTTATTTCGCCACGACACGGTATAATTTTTTTTGTAAAATAACGATATTTTCTATTTTTTTTCGAATTTTTTAAAATAGTGTTAAAACTGATGCGTTTTTATGAAAATTATTTCTAAATCGTTGGGTATGAATTACTTTTCGTGTTATTAAATCGATATTCTACACTAATTAACTTCAAGCCTTTCTCTTTTAGATCCATTCATTTAAAAAATAAAATTCCCAAAACTTTTTTTTAAAAGAATTTTTAAAAAGTAGTTTTAATTTTTACTTCACATTGAATAACTTCGTCATTTATGAAGATAATCTCACAAAAGCTTTTTTCCGTGTGTACAGTAATATTATCCGTAACATATATGATAATTGAAAAAATTGCTTTAAAATTTCGGATTTTAAAAAAAAAATTGTGATTTTCGTGAACTTATGTTTTTCTGAGAAATAAATTAAAAAGTAGTAATTTGTACATTTTTTATTTCAAATAACGTTATTTTTGCAAATAGTTGGTGATGTTTGAGGGCATTAACGTAAAAATTATGCCCTTAAACTGAAGGTAATGATTTTTAAAATAATTTAAAATACGCGATTTTACATTTAGCCAAACATTGGCGTCGAAAATTAGCTTTGCGCCAAAGACAGTTGACCTGCTTCGCCTTCGACCTCATCTAACTCAAGGGTTACACTAAAAAAATTCTGCCTTAAACAGGGGGAAATCAGTAACTTTGGCGAGTAAAAAAAAATGCGAGTGAAAAAATTACTTTTCGTCCTCCCATTCATTATTGTTGCCTATTTTCATTTTTCGCTACGGGTCCCGGTAGCACAGGCGCATAGCGCTTCGCTTCATTTACACCGTAAAGCAGATCGTGTCTCTGCGAGTTCGAATCGGGGATGATTTCTTTTTTTTCATTTCTGCAAATTTTTCTCACGTAAATTAATTTTACTGATAAATACTTATTTTAACATGATCCTCTGTTATTTCAATGTATTTTTTTTTCTTTTTGCCTTCTAAAAGGTTTTTTTCTAATTTTTAATCATTCAAAGTAATTTCTATCTTTTTCAACAATTCGATTTTGTTCATTTCTGCTTATTTTTCCCAGCCGTAAATTAATTCTCTCTTCTTCAATGTTTGAATTCACTTACTGCATCCCCACTGATCTGAAATTTACTTCATTTTCAGTGCTGCCATTATGTAAGCAAATGGTATGTCACATTTAATTGCTAAATGAGCATTTTTAATCAATTTTATTAAAAATAATTAATAAGTTAGTTTTGTATAATATAATTTTTTTCGCAGATACGTGTTTAAATAATTTTAACACAGAGTGGAATGAAAAACTATAAAATTAAAATTAAAAAAATTACATGTTTTTATCAAATAGTATTATTTTCTTTTTGAAAGTTTTTTTCAGTGAATGTTAGCATATAACTAGGTTTTCCCCCAAAGGTGGATTTTTAACACTTATATATGTTTAATCAAACATCCAAACGTTTCAAGAGCTATCTGTAGAATTTTTTGTATTAGTATTTATTGGTAATGGATTTAAATTAATATATTTTTTTTTAAATTAAAATGCATTCTCTGCATTTCTGAGATTCATTTAAAATATTTATCAGTATCGAAATTTTTGTTCTCTTTCATAAAACTTATAGTTTACTTTAAAATAATGCGTAATTGCATGAAACTTTTATCCCTGGGTCAAATATTTCAAAAAATTCTCACAATTTTACTTCAAGAATTAAAATAGTAGTGAAATTTTGTAATTTGAAAAATTTATACTTTCTGTTCTTTTTTCAGCATACAACTATTTTTAAAAATGCTACAGTTTCGTTTCCGGGAAAAAACTAAAAAAATTAAATGTTTTTATCAGATAGTATTATTTTCTATTTGAATGATTTTTTTCAGTGAATGTGTACTTATAACTAGGTTTTTCACATAGTGTTTTTCTTAGCAGTTACATATGTTTAATCAAATACCCAAACGTTTCAAGAGCTATTTGTAGAATTTTTTTTATTATTATTTATAGATAATGTGGATTTAAATTAATATATTTTTTAAAATCAAATGAATATTTCTATTATTTCCTTATTAAATTAATTATTTGTTAATAAAAAGTATATCGCCTATTATTTTGGATAAAAATACGTTCTAGAGCGCCTGGAATAAATATTTGTCCTCAGTGCCAGCCTAGCGGTAGCTAGGCTTCTACTTCAGTTACACAGTATACCTAAGAAAGGGAGTAAATAAAGTGAGAATGATAGGTTCGCCTAAGCTAAAACTAGCTTCGGCGTTCAGGAGGTGGTGGGGGGAGGTGGAACATCGTGTTTCGGTAGAAACGGAAAACAGCTTTTTCGTTGCGTTCTTCAATCCGAAAATGGGGTTTTCGTTACGTTTAACAGCATGGGGGGGGGGATTCTTAGAAATCAGGTAGTATCTTCGTTGCGCTATGAGGCAAACAGTACATGAGGTGAGGTTGGTTCATGAAGTTAGATTGAGACCTAATCGTCGGGTTGTCATAATGATGGATGCAGAATGGAAAATTGAGGAAAGATTTGCTATTAGAGTGTGGATGGGTTCAACACAAAGTTCTTCGTGGAGAACAGATCTTGGGATGTACCTGGGAGCTCTGGCTATGACTGGAAGCGCTTTATTTTGAAGTCTTTGAATATCATTTAATTGTGTGTTACTGGCAGATCCCCAAATAAGGCATGAATACATTAAGATGGGGCGAAGATAGGTTTTGTAAATAAATATCCAGTTATTTAAAGAGAGTTTGGATTTCCTTCCAATCAGTACGTTCTAGAGAAACATTTTTAAGCTAACTGTAAGTAGCGATTGATTGATTAATGAAAACCTGAAAATTATTTTATTAATTTAGATTCCTAAAAATTATCTATTATTAAAAAATGATGACTTTTTTTTAACTCAAGCATCAAAATATTTTACTTTCATTGTTTAAATTTATTATTTTTTTACTAAAGCAATATTGTTTTTGATATGTCATGAATAGAAACTTGAAGATAAATCTTATATCTGAGGGAAGAGTCAGGGGGAAAATAGTTCTACACTCAAAAATCCACTGTAACACCGTGCAGTAGAAAGAGAACTGAAACCTGTTTGACATTAGTAAGATCTGGAAGATAATTTTTTTTTCGAAAAAGGGAATTGTAGTGACGTTTATATAAAGGAATCACACACATACCAGGAACTTTGATAAATTAAGGTGAATTTCCATGGCAGTATGTTATGCATTCGAAACAAATTTTAATAAAACACTCAAAGTACTTAAAACAATCATTTAATAATTTCTTCTTTAATAAAGATAATTGCATGAAACATTTTTCCCGTGTGTCGAATATTTCAAAAAATCCTCACAATTTTACTTCAATATTTAAAATAGTAGTGAAATTTTGAAATTTCAAAAATTTCTACTTTTCTGTCTTTTTTCAACATACAACTATCTTTAAAAAGGTTACATTTTCGTTTCCGGGGACTAAAAAATTGCAACGAAAGAACTGAAAACTGAGTGAGTGATTTTTTTAATTCGCACTGTTCGCCTATTCGAGGGTTATTGGCGATGTGGACCTCGAAATTTTCAACCATGTTCAAGTGACGAGGACGACACCTGCGCTTTCACCCATCTCTAATAATTAGAACACCACACCAACGCAAGGACAAATTTCGAAAAAGGGAGTTTTAATGACATAGTTAAAGAAATCACTCACATCGCGCACATAAGTGCTATCGGCCTGAGGGAAACACGAAATTTCCATGGGGATGAAGTTATTCACTCGGTAAAAGCCCGTGCAACGCCGGGCTAAGCGCAGAGGAAAGAAACAAAGAAATCAAAGTAATTTCGAAAAATAATATTGGAAGTGTTGAATTTGTGAAGAGAAGGGAAAATGTTAAGCGACAAAGCCATGACACGCACTCACGGGTCATGCACTCACATCGTACGCGTCAAAACCACACAAAAGTGTTGGCGTCAGAAAGAAAGAAGGAAATTAACATGAAGATTAAGTTATACACTTGTTATAAGCCCGTGCAACGACGGGCCATGAAAGCTAGCCTACACTATAAAAATTCGAAGGTAAACAAACGTATCAATCTATCTATCTATCTATCTATCTATCAATCTATGTGCGTCTATCTTCTCACGAACCGCACCACGCAGAAAGTCGCGGAAGGTACCAAAAGATGGGGAATTTTCCGGGGAAGCCGTATTGCCCATTTATATTCCGATATTGTAATTAGTTAAAATGATATTAATTAAAACCCTTGAAATGCCTAATTGTTTTACACCTGCCTGTTGTTTACTTGGCGGAACTTCCCTTCCGTTTCGGCCGAGCAGTAATCTTACGTTTTAAACCATATTAAAATTGTCATCTAATTTTCGGTGTCCAAATTAGACAAAAAATAATTACAGAATCGGAAAGATCATTTATTTCGCCACGACACGGTCTAATGTTTTTTGTAAAATAACGGTATTTTCTATTTTTTTTATTCGAATTTTTTAAAATAGTGTTAAAACTGATGCGTTTTTATGAAAATTATTTCTAAATTGTTGGGTATGATCTTTTTTTCGTGTTATTAAATCGCTATTCTACACTAATTAACTTCAAGCCTTTCTCTTTTAGATCCATTCATTTAAAAAATAAAATTCCCAAAACTTTTTTTTAAAAGAATTTTTAAATAGTAGTCTTAATTTTTACTTCACATTGAATAACTTCGTCATTTATGAAGATAATCTCACAAAACCTTTTTTCCGTGTGTACAGTAATATTATCCGTAACATATATGATAATTGAAAAAATTGCTTCAAAATTTCGGATTTTAAAAAAAAAATTGTGATTTTCGTGAACTTATGTTTTTCTGAGAAATAAATTAAAAAGTAGTAATTTGTACATTTTTTATTTCAAATAACGTTATTTTTGCAAATAGTTGGTGATGTTTGAGGGCATTAACGTAAAAATTATGCCCTTAAACTGAAGGTAATGATTTTTAAAATAATTTAAAATACGCGATTTTACATTTAGCCAAACATTGGCGTCGAAAATTAGCTTTGCGCCAAAGACAGTTGACCTGCTTCGCCTTCGACCTCATCTAACTCAAGGGTTACACTAAAAAAATTCTGCCTTAGACTGGGGGAAATCAGTAACTTTGGCGAGTAAAAAAAAATGCGAGTGAAAAAATTACTTTTCGTCCTCCCATTCATTATTGTTGCCTATTTTCATTTTTCGCTACGGGTCCCGGTAGCACAGGCGCATAGCGCTTCGCTTCATTTACACCGTAAAGCAGATCGTGTCTCTGCGAGTTCGAATCGGGGATGATTTCTTTTTTTTCATTTCTGCAAATTTTTCTCACGTAAATTAATTTTACTGATAAATACTTATTTTAACATGATCCTCTGTTATTTCAATGTATTTTTTTTTTTTTTTGCTTCTAAAAGGTTTTTTTTCTAATTTTAATCATTCAAAGTAATTTCTATCTTTTTCAACAATTCGATTTTGTTCATTTCTGCTTATTTTTCCCACCCGTAAATTAATTCTCTCTTCTTCAATGTTTGAATTCACTTACTGCATCCCCACTGATCTGAAATTTACTTCATTTTCAGTGCTACCATTATGTAAGCAAATGGTATGTCACAATTAATTGCTAAATGAGCATTTTTAATCAATTTTATTAAAAATAATTAATAAGTTAGTTTTGTATAATATAATTTTTTTCGCAGATACGTGTTTAAATAATTTTAACACAGAGTGGAATGAAAAACTATAAAATTAAAATTAAAAAAATTACATGTTTTTATCAAATAGTATTATTTTCTTTTTGAAAGTTTTTTTCAGTGAATGTTAGCATATAACTAGGTTTTCCCCAAAGGTGGATTTTTAACACTTATATATGTTTAATCAAACATCCAAACGTTTCAAGAGCTATCTGTAGAATTTTTTATTAGTATTTATTGATAATGGATTTAAATTAAATATATTTTTAAAATTAAAATGCATTCAATGCATTTCTGAGATTTCATTTAAAATATTTATCAGTATCGAAATTTTTGTTCTCTTTCATAAAACTTATAGTTT
>BMAO01012601.1:0-22024 GCA_019973975.1 Trichonephila clavata | reverse complement strand
ATCGGTACCTACAGAATTAATCGGTTTGAAGATGAGACAGATTGCATTTTTGATGTGTATCATCTTTCCTCCTCTCGATTTGCTGGAGATTTGTGGAGTGATTTCGTGAAAAGGGGCGGAAATGCGTAACAGGAAGTCGGGGAAGCTAGCGCTATTCGGTGAAGTTCCGCTTTTTCTCCTTCATTCGGGAAGGGCTCCGCCCCTACCCTCACCCCCTGCGGTCTAGGTCGTGGGATCTTTGTTTTTGTTTTCTCACTTTAGGATCAGAGAAGAAGCTAAGTCCTTTAGACAGAGACGCGGTTAGACAATGACGAACGTGTTTCGATACCGGACTTCGATTGATGCGTACAATTTAAACGACCGGACCACAGAGCAGCTGGTGTTGCGATCTATCGCAAACAGAACACCTCACATGTTGTGGCTCCTCATATGGATATTACTTATCGTCAAACAAGGGAACTGGGTATTGTTAGTCAAGATATTGGGGCATATGTGCGGCAAAATGCTTATTTTAAAATGGACAAACAGTGATTTCGGTGGTCGTATACATTTCTCTGAATCAAACGGTTCAAAAAATTAAAGATTTCTTGCATTTTTTACTTTTACCATATATAAAAGGTGGTTCTGCTCTTTTTCAAAAAAAAAAAAAAACTATCACTCACTTCCCATGATTTTGAGTGGTGATTTTAAAGTTAACTTCAGTTTGCTAGAAGTCGAGCCACATATAGCTTTTTCGAATGATGAACTCAAGCTCGAAATGAACACAAATCGAAATGTTTCGACAACAACAATGGTACTGTTTTGACGCTATTTTTCAACGGTTTTTAAATACTTTGAAAACACACGTATATGTGTCATATTTTATTTATCATAAATTGTCATTACCGCTCTTTCCAAAATTGAACAAGAATAATTATTTTTCATAAAAAATTGCATTACTCCTTGTGTTAATTAAATAAAATTTTCATTAAAGATATAATTATTCCATAAAAAATTATTTCCAATCATACTCAATTCATTTTTTTTCAGGATTTAAGTTGCTATTGCGAATTTACCACGATAACATGTCAGATGTTACACATCGTATGCGACTACTGTAAGGCTCGTTTTTTTTTGTTTGGTCGCAGCTTGTAGACCCACGAGGGTGACAGTGAGATTTGGAGGGACCTCCAACCCTCTTCCCTTCCATCACACTTTCTAGAGGACTTCAACTCTACGAATATTTAAAGTTCCTATATGTGACTTAGGCACTGTATATTTACGAACATCTACGCTTTTTGAGGAATTCGGGTCGTTCAGCAGAGCAAGCGTCTCTAACAAATATCCCGTCTTAGAGCCGACAGTATTTCTTATACAGCACAGCGATCTGAACTTATTATGTATGTATTATTTTAGATAAAACACATAGTGGTGTAACGGATTTGATACAATAGGTAGTGTCGATTATTTACTGCTCCCTGTATCCGTCAATTAAGGTTCCACATCAATGTTACTTGGTTGTATCCGACACGATCAACTAATTTTTTTCAAGATTATTCACACACACATTAATTGAAGACAACAATTATTTCGTGACCTCAGAAGGCTAGTGGTCAAAGTCACGCACTCGTGGCCGATTGTGTCTTCAGATCGAGGCTTGAACCACTGAAGATCCACCTTGTAAAAGGCACCGATGCACATTAAATCAGTCGAGGTTGAATGTGAGGAGGTAGTTTGTTGAACGGAATTGCAGTTCGGATGTCACCTCCTCACTTGCAGAGGTTCAAAACAACAATTCCATCGTTAATAATCCTCGTGTTGCTGTATAGTACAACATTAATAAACGTTCACACTCCAGTTTTTTAAATTGGTTTGTAAGTTATTTTCGTAATCCTATTATCTTTGCGAAATATAGTTAATCATTTGTTTGTTTCAAAACGTACGCATTTAGTATATAACAGTAATATCATAATATACTTAAAATTATCATATTGTTTATAAAAGTATACAGTTTATCCAAAATGATATATATATATATATATATAATGCATGTTTTATTTTTGAAATCACTTCATTCCAACACCAATCGATCACTAGGAAAATTGGAATGCATATGTATTTTTTATGGAGAATATTTTTCTGCTATCCTCTTGGTGCAGCCCCAACTAGGTAGCTCTACAGCAGGGGTGGGCAGACTTTTCCAGGGTGCGGGATACTTCTAATCTTTTGAAGGTGTTGCGGTCTACTCAGTGGCCTAAGAGTAGTGAACTAAAAAAGGCTTACAATACTTACTATAACTTAATAAATAAGGAATACATATTTGCCTGCATAACAATTAAAGCCTTACTCTTTTAAATCGCGTTTTAAGCAAAACGTAAGATACAAACGTAATAATAATAGACATTAATAAAATAATATCGAATGATGCATTTAAGATCAAACAATTCAAAATACATTAAAAATATAAATCATTTTCATCAATAATTTTTTCTCATACTCTTAGTGTGCATACTGTCCGCCAATCTTGAATATCTCAGTATAAAATTATTAATTGCTAGCCTTGCACTGGATTGATTCCAATTGGTCATCCGTGAGACAGGAACAAATTGGTGGAACCTGTTGGTGAATAATCCAATGATAAGAAACCAAATGCGATAAGTCATCACCTCTGTCTAGCTGCATGGCCCGGCGTTGCACGGGCTCTTTGAGTGTATAACTTTTTGCAATGGGAATTTCACGTTCCCCTCTCGGTATCAGCATTTCCTGGTTGTGAGTGTGATTTCTGTATCAATCTCATTTATATTACTTTTTCAATATTTCCTCTACCTGTTTGCTCCGACGGGTGTGTCCGTTTCCTTTCCGTTTAGCCCAGCTTTTTCAGAGAATATAACGTTATCCAATGGTAATTTCCTTCTCGTGAGCGTGTATGCGCGATATAAGTGATTTCTATAATGTCATTAAAATTCTTTTCTGAAATGTTTCAATTCACCTTCCTTGACAGAGAATTTTCTTTTCTCTCAGTTTAGTGTGGCGTTGCATGGGCTTCTTCAAGTGTGTAGCTTTTTGCCTTGGAAGTTCCCCCTTCCTCTCTCGGTGTCAGCTCTTCCAGGAGTGTGTGGTATTTCTGTATCAATGTCATTAGAATTCTCTTTTTTGAAGTTTCTACCACCTCCTTGCCTCATGGGAAGGGTTTGTTTGTATCGAAACTTCCAAACATGCTTTTGAAATACACTTTTTGGAAATTCTATACTTGCATGATGCTAGCACTCACATTTTGCTATCAACATTGTAAAGAAACACAGTTCTTCCCATTCCGTATTAAAATTGTATGTTTTCTTTTCTTCTTGGACGTAGCACTCCTCTTTAAAATATGAAATATTACCATTTTTGCTACAAAATTGTCAAGTTGAATGTTTAAACAAGTATGAGCGACTATTAGTCGGTGAAGGATAGACGTATTCAATGCTGTGAACATACGTGAACCGATGAATGACACGAAGAATGTAAACATGTTCGCTGCCGGATCCGCACCATCACGGGACATGACGTCAACACGAGAGCTTAATCCCGAGAAAGTGCGACATATATGTTGTTATGATCAAGAGCTAATCATCAATGTTTACTCTCCCCTTCAGTCGGCTTATGGAAAAAAACTCATTTGTACGGCTGGTATCGTGGAAATCGCTTTTTTTCCCTGTGGCGGCAGCGAGCGTGTTAACCCTTTAACTTAGAAATTAAGCGATTCGTTCCTCAGTGCCCCTGTTTTTCACATAGGCGGAGGAATGCAATGAATTAGGGGAAAGGGGGTAAAATGTACAAATCACAGCAACTTTTCTCTGAAATAAGTCAATCCTTTGCATACACTGTCAAAGTACTTTTATTGGATTCCAAAGTCGTCGGAATAGTTTCACTGATAGTAGCGCAAAGAAAATAATCATATTTCGGAAAGACATATGTTCGTCCAGGGCAGGGGTGGCCAACCCACGGCACGCGTGCAACAATGTGGCACGGTGGATTTGTAACTGTGGCACGCGCGAAGACTTATGAAAAAATTAAAAATATTTTTTAAAGATAATAAATAACTACCCTTACAATTTTATTGAAGTGTCTCAGACAAAAAGACCTCAAAATTTGGATCAAAATATGTTTGTGAATAAATGTGTTTTCTGCTATAAACATAATAAAATAAATATCACTCAAAACTAAATAATGTGCACCTATAATAACCGAATTTTGTGGACATATGTAAGAGCTAATCCTAATATAGATGACTTGGTAAAAAAGTAGTAATTCAAAAGCCACACAAAGTAAATGCTGAGCGTTTAATAATTATTTTGAATTAAATGATTCAAGTTGCTCGTTTTTATTTTATGCTTAACCTAATTGATTGAAATTGTTAACAGTTTATTAAAATAAAAGCCTAAGCTTATACTTTCGTCTTATTTATTATATTATTTTTAAATTTCGAGTACATAGACTTGCATTAAAAAATGTGCTATTAGCTTAAAAATCCCATTATAAGCTTATAAATAACATTTTTTCACTTTTCCACATTTGTTTGTTGGAAAAGTTGGAAGTGGCACGTTTAATTATTTTTTATCAAATAGTGGCACTCTTCCCAAGAAGGTTGGCCACCCCTGGTCCAGGGCACTAAACATACCAGTTGAGCGAGACGGATATATACGCATGCAGCAGTTAAGGGGTTACTGGTCATAATGCGCTTCCAATAAAGGTACATGTGTCTACACATACATCGAATAATTTACTTAAGTAAACACAATCAGGTCGATTGTGAAAAATCGATTTTAGAGGCAAGCGAGCGTCGATGTTCCACAAATATGTTTCATTAGTATATGCGTATAAGGTCTTTGTAACGGCGGTCACCCCAAAATGTCTTGGTGGTCCACCGGTTAATCACGATTGACTTAAGGCCACCCCGGCTCTACAGCGTATCAACTTTTCCACTGTTCAATCAACATGGTCGCGAAGTACAGATAAATTTAGTTTGGATAGGTTCTCCTTTAATGTTGAAATATATATATACATAAATGGATGCGTGCAAATGTGATTTCGCTTCACATTCCAACACCGTGCAACCAATCGATCACTATGAGAGTATATATATTTTTTCGCGGTGAAGGGTTTTGTGCCATCCTCTTTGTTGCAGCTCCCCACCAACTTCTGCACCTTTCAATCAATCCCCTAGTTGTAAATGTGGTTGCCAAAAATGATGCCAACTTGGCTCTATCACGAACATTTTGCTGTGTTTCCATTGAATCGTAATTTTAATATAAGGAATGGCGTTGCCTCCAAATACTATAATTTTAGCATAAAATAAATGCAGCAGAAAGTAATATTAACGTATTAAACATCCAAATATAAATTATTTACACTATATATTTCAACCGTTAATTACACAAAATTTGTAACAATATGTTACTTTTGCTGAACAGAGGAAGGTATTTTCGAAAATCTGCCAACAAGATAGTTACGGGGCGTTATAAATAAAATAAAAATCTCCTTTTTATCAGCTATTCGTTCAGAGTTTAAATTTAACAAATATGGTTTTTTTGTCCAGCTGAGATGTGCAAGAATTTTTTTTTTCGTTTAATTTGCAATTCACTTAAAATTAACACCTTAAAAACTTCTTTAAACTTACTTCAATCTGTATTGTTTAATTTTTCAATTCACCTGTGCGAAGAACGGGTATACCAGCTATTATGTGTATATACATGGATTAGCTCTTTCAAAACTTCAGCTTCATCAAATCATTTTACCAAAAAAATATTCAATTAAAACCATATTGAATTTTCCCAATAGAGTTTATCTGCAAATTTACTCATCAGGAAAAATATTTAATATTTTTTTCTGCATATGTCGATATATTTAAAGAAATATAGCGTTTGATCTTTTCCTCTACACAAATGCAGATAAACACTCATACATACACACACACGCACACAAATACACATACACCCACATACACATCACAATACACACTCACATACACACTCACATACACACACATCTGCTCACAAGTGCGTGCGTGCTTGTGTGTGTATGTGTATATAATTTAATAAGAAATGATATGCTTTTTATTGCAATATAAAATATCTAATCGTGATTTAAAATTCACTATAGCAGAAATGATATATAAATTAATATTATAAGATATACAAAGGTTAAATTGTTTTATAATACATAGAAAATAGGGAATTACAAATTTGATTTAAAATAACCCAAACTAAGAAAAAATCACATTACAGGTTTTTTAATACTTATGCATAAAAATTATTTATGTATATATGTATTTATGAATAAAAAGGAACAAAATACATATGTAAATAAATTTGTTTTAAAAAGATGCCATTATATATATATATGTATATATATACAGTTCTTTTATTTCAAAAATGTTTTGAATAGATTAGCGGTTTTGCACCCCCCCCCCAAAACAATGAAAAGCAAAACACATTTCAGAAATGTAACATAATAATTAATACCATTTTATTTCTTGAAAGATAAAATTATAATGTGCTCTAAATTCTTGAAAAGCAAATAAGGTCTCTCAGAGACCATGGAATGTATAATAAATAAAAACATGAACTAAATAATGGAATCTCTATATAAATATTGAAATGATAATTAGACATTTATTTCAAAGCTAAAACATTGTTGCAATCGATTGTGATATATGTGCAATTTTTAACAATGTTAGAAATTTATAAATATTTGTTTAGAGAAAGAAATCCCGAATGAATCTGGCAAGTATGCAAGAATTATTTGGTTATCATTCCAAGAGAAAATTGCATGAGAAATAAACGTAATTTAACCACACTTATTCAAGAACATTCAGTAAGTGAAATATTTGATTAATAATAAATAGGTATAAATTCTGGACTTCGATATTAACGAAATTCTTAGTTTCATTAAGAACTTAGATATTATGTCAAAAAATCAAATATTAATTAATGGTAATGTATTGTGACAAAATCACATTACTAGAATTCCAAAATTTACTTTATTTAAATAATTATGTAGAGGCACATGACATATGCAGAATATTTTCGAGAAACAATCACATATTTTACTTCCGCTTCGCTTTACTAATTAAATACAATTTACCTTGAAAGATGGAATAGCCATGTTTCTTTTTACCCTGCTTTATTAAAACTTTAGTTTCTTCGAAATACAAGCCTACATTTTTAACACCAGAACGTCCGTCGGTGTCGATTAGACACCGGAGCTTATTTAGTTTGTTCTAGTTCCTGTTTTTTTGCAAGAAATTTGACAATTTTTTGTGACTTTTAATCCTTTTCCATTGTAGTTACACAGAAAAAAGTTTGGGGTTCTAGGTTACTTTGGATAGATTTTACAACTAAATACTCCTAGAACTTCCGCTGGTGTTGTTTCGACACCAAAGCAATTTATCATTATAACTGTCGCTCAGCAAAGGATAGTTCACTAAATAAATACAATTAGTAGAACAGACTTCTGTAAGTAATATATCACATTTATTTTACCTTGAATGCTATTGGGTTCATTGTGTAAATGAGCGTGTTTCTGAAATCGCTCGCGCGTATTGTGTCGAAGTCTTCCGTTACTTAGAGCATTTGCATATCTGCTGATAAAAAAAAATCATTCAACTTTCGAATCGTGTACAGAATGGACACCCTGAAGCAACGACTCGTAGAAAAGGCTCTGATGAATTTGCTAATTTGTTTCGAGAGCTTTCTGTGAATGAATCGGATGGTGGTGAGATTTCTTGTTCTAATTTAGGATTCTGATGATGACGTAATATTTAGTGAAAGGGACTGCCAAAAATCCGAAGAAAGGGCAGATGTAATTGACAATATTCTAGTAAATCCTAATATAAACGTTGCTAAGAATGTCACAAATGGAATAGTAATGTTCCTGGCATATTAGCGACACGAAAGGGTTTGCGACAAAACAGTGCTCCAGGAAGCACCGAAAGACATATTGTCAATGTCAGGTTTTCATAATATAAAGGTTCATAATATATGATAATTACATAAAATAATATTAAAAAGTCTAAAAACGAAACCTTACTTAATAGTAGTCCTGCATTTATTTAGTGTTGTTGTTGTTGCTAATCCTCCAGGGTCTGACGAAGTCAGACAAGATCAAATAAACGTTGACTTTCAAAAAGTGCAGCACAAGAAAGGGATCCGTGTAGATATATTTGCTTATGAGATCGATACAACGCATTATGTGCTCCGAGGAAGCCTGGTGATCTTGACACCTTGCACAGATGGAAAAGATCCTCTTGTTCGCTGAGAATGAAAGGCACTTGATGTGACCACTAGCAAGACGAGAAAGTGTAGTCTGGGAGCATCTATCACGAGGGCTAAGGCCAATCCGGGTCTATTACCCGCATACCAATGATGAATGGGAGGCGCTCTACACTCTACCAAATTTTGAGATTTTTTTTAACGAGTATAATTCCATGTAGGTAAGGGCGGATGTGCAGAGGGATTTGGAAGATTACAGCCCTCCTTTGCTAGTTTGTCCGCCATTTCATTGCCGCATTTATTTGGTTACTACAACTATTTTATATATTTTATATCGTGGTGTGTCGAAACAACGCCGGTGGATGTTTAAGAGTAATCGAAGTCCCGGACGTTCTAATTCTAAATCTAAATAGTCATCTCACTACACTGTACAATTTAACAGTATTTTCTAATGCCACAGCAACATATTCTTACAATTTGTGTTTTTTGATTTAAATATTTCTTTTACATTAAAGAAAATAAATTCATTAATTTCAGTTTTTGTATTAACACCGCACTAGAGAAAATTGATTGATTGATGGCGAAATGTTGACAGGATGAGGATTTCATTTCTTCATTCATTAAGCTTCCATGGCAATATAGAAGCCATCCCCTCTTAACTCTCCGTGGCTATCAGTATTACGATAGTCTCTTTTTAACTATCACACAGCAGTCAATATGTCACCAGATGCTCTTAAATGAAGAGGAAATATTGGTCCACAATTATAGCCAATGATCTCCTCTCGCATAAACCTTGTATTCCTATATTGCGCATCTGAACGATAGGGGGACTTCATTAAATGAAAATGGCTCTCTTAAATTGCTGATGAAGTGAATGGTTTTTTATAATATTAGTGTTAACCGGTATTTTTATAATATGAATTTACTATTGTGTATTATTTATCGCGTATTTTAAGTTAAGAATCTGTCGTTGTTGCTGCTAATCTCCCGTCTGGTCAGACGAAGTCAGACCAGATCAGTGAAACCATTGACTTAATGAAGTGCGATGCTAGAAATGAGCTATCATGGATATCTTCCCAATCCAGTCCAGTCCTATATGTCAGTCCAAGATGTGCTGAGGTGAAGCCTGTTCTAGTTGGGATTTAGGGCAAATGGGAAACCTCTCATTGCCTCCAGAAAAAGTGAGACTTTTTAAGGGCCATCTGGCAAGTCGGGATCAGCAAGTGTCGGACTGTCTGTAACAGGGGAGAGATAAAGAAAGCCCTGGTCTTTTGCCTTTATACCATTTATGAAACGAGGTTTTAGCCATATTTCTTTATTGTTGGTCTTTGCCTTGTGTGTAATTCTAAATATGTGAGCTCTGAGAAGGAAGAGACAGAATGGACGTTGAAGTTCTTAATTCCCTTATTTTTTCTTGTTTGGAAAGCATTTTTATAATATTGCATTTTGAGATTCCTACATTTTATTTACGGTTAAGGTTAGTAATCAATAAAATAGATTTTGAACGTTTAATTTTAAAAACAATCATTTAGAAGAAAAAAAAAATTAAAGGAAACTCAGACTTGTTATCAATTAAATGGATATTGTAAATATAAAACAAAAACGTCCGTCTTTAAATTGTTTTATAAATATTTTTTTTTTTCATTTTTCATGTGATCAGAAATTCCAATTTATTTCTAGGTGAAATATTTTTGATTTTTAAAACCTGCAATACTTTTTTTTAGAGATATTAAAAAAATTTCTATGAAAATTTTTAAAGTCATTTAGGAATATACCCATTATGAATGTGAATCATGCATTTAATTATATAATTTATTGAAACATGATTTATGCATTGTGTTTTCTTATAAATATGTTTGATTCTTTTTTTACTGGCAAAATAAGTTTATCCGTTTGTGAGGAAGTTAAAATTCAGAAAAAGACTCATTTCACTGTCATAAAATACAGAATATACTATAAGGAATATAAATTCATGTCTCAATAGTATTGTAAAAAATCTTCTTCGTCATTATATATTCTACAAAATTTCAGCAAGGTGTTTTATACAAGATATATTCAAATATTAAAAGCAACTTTGTAGAAGATAACCGAAAGCAACTAATTTATCTATTCTCCCAATTTGAGTTAAGTAATTTCGATTAATTTTGCCCCTTTTTCGTAAAGTCTCAATAGAAATATTACATTTTGACTGACCCAAATCATGAGTAAATATCTATAATTTAGTAAAAGTAAGTTTTGGAAAAAAAATTTGTCCCCCTTTTTTTTTTATCTCGGTATAACTGAATTATGTTTGATGATTTGCAGCTTCAAGATAGAAAATGCCTGTAAGTTTTCAGTTTAACTATTTTCCACATTCTAGTAAAAATATGATTGTGCACATTTACTTGAAAAAAAGGAAAAGAAAACTACCCAAAAACTAGTATTAGCAATTTCTAATAAAAACAGACGTAACATAATACCATCAAAAACATCCCAGATCCTTCCATGACAATAAAATCCTCTTATCACCAGCTTTGGAATCCCTAATATGATAAGAATGTTATATTTTTAACTTTTATCGAATGGGAATTTTATGTAATAAGAAAGTTAGTAAAAAAGGCTGATTAATCCTCAGATAAATAACTTAATGTAGCAAATTTTTACACCAAGTCTTTTAGTAAGGATAAGAAAACATTTAATCGACAAAATCATTATTTTATTATGTAATAAGATAAAAAATGTCTGTTTTCCCAATAATTGCTGTAAATTTAAAGCCGTTATCAAAGGGTAGTTATAAAAGTATTAAGTAACTCTAACTTACTAATTCATGTCCTTAACTAAGTATTTAAATTCCTCAAAGACTTCTGTAAATTTGCTTAGGGACCATATCTTCAAGTAGCTTAATGAAATTGAGTTTCCCGAAAAGGGGTGAACTTAATTCTTTAATGGTATTTTCTGTCTATAACCCGCATTAATAATTCTGTAGTTATGCAAATTAACATGTTTTTTAGAAAGACCTTGTCTTAAATGACGTTTGTTTGTTATTTTTCTTTAAAACAGTCTGCAAAACGTATTGATACAAAGGTTCGATGGAATAAAAAGATTTGAAATAAAGTCATCTTCTTAAGCTTCGTTTAATATAGCAAGCAACTCTAGATTTGATAAATAAGAGATCTATATCAATGATTTAAATAATTAAAATTTAGTTATGATTATGTTTTATGTTACATGGTAGACCCTTATCACTTCTCTGACTGGTGCAATGAAGAAAGTGTCAATGCACTTTTTGGTCTAAATTTTCACGCACAATTGGGCCTGGAGAAAACGTCAAACATTTGAACTGCTCTGCTCATGTTTTGGTTAAACTTAATCTATACAGAGTCAGATTATCGCTTAATCTCTAGATTTATGCATTAGTTACCTTCTACGATGAAATAAACAAAATGACTTTCTTCAGCATTGTATTTTTTTCGGCAGTTCAAATATAGTGAACGGTTATCTATTAAGCAATGAATTGAAGTTTAGAAAAAAAATTTGTTATTCATGGTCAATCCAGGGGAACTGTAAGCTGTGCGACACAATCTGTCTAAAGTACGTGTCTTGAAAATTTGTCCGATTAGTCTCATAAGAAAAGCAAAATAGAGAAACTGATTTAAATTCACAAACGTGTGCACACTATCAGTTTAGTCATTTATCCTTAAATATTATTCTGTTGTTTCATTTCAATAAAAAAAAAATCAGAAGTAATAGTAGTTGCCGTCTTTAAGATACACTTTATATTCTAAGATTACACCTGGGTGACGTAGGTAGTTTGTTGCTGGCCTTCTGCGCTCAACGTTGTTGATTCGACCCCGGCTCAAGTCGGTGAATTTTGATGATGCAGAAAATCGACAGTGGCCATGTCGTATGATTATACGGCATGTAAAAGATCCCTGGAATGTCTGTTTGGTTTGGGTGATCTCGGCAAAATTAAATCATAATACTGGTTGCATTGTCAGAGATTAGGCGCCTCCCTCTTGTATTGTTTGAATTCGAAATATCAAAAGTTTTTCTAGGGACTGAGCATATACTTCAAATTATTATCAAAAGATTCGTATTATCGAAGGTTTAAATTATCCAGAGTTGACTGTATTTTTAGTTTGTATTTTTTATTTATATGCATTACACACATGTTCACGTATTTAAATAAGAATTAAAAAAATATTATAAGTAAAACAAAACATGTTTTGACACATGATTCCAAAACACTTTTAAATAAACTATTAAACTTTTGTATTTTACTTTCACTCTTACATGTATTTTTCTAAAAATATTACCTTTACATAATTTTAGTTTTTAACCTATATAATTATTTACGTTTAAGTGTTCCGTTAGGTGACACTGATTTAAAACATGGATAATTATGTTTTAAGTAACTTTCTGTATAAAAATGTTATATTTTTCATCCATAATACTCTTTTTATATTTGATTATATTTTAAAATTCAATTTGAAAAAAAGAGAGCTTTTAAATATAACTTTTTGGAATACAATCATTACAATTTAATGAAAAGAATAACATCTGATACTTATTTTTACCATATTTCCCTCATATATAGCATGAGTTTATAATTAAAGGTCGCAAAAACTTTGTTAATGTTAAAAAAAACTTTAAAAAAATATCTTTTATTTGACATATACTTATAATTACGCATATCATCAATTCTATAACTCTACTTTCTTCAAAACAACTGAAATATGTAATCCCAATATTCAGTATTATGAAAAATAATCAAGATATTCTAAGTTTTTACATAAAATATCTTAAAAAACAGTTCTTTTATGGCTTAGAAATAGTTTATTTTCCATTTGCATATGTATGGTATTATGCCAGGAAGTCAGGTTAAATTTTTTTATAATTTCTGTTCGTGATATGAAGCTCGCCAGGTACGTTCCATATATAACGTTCTTAATCTTAAACCATAACTGAGATTATTATTTCATGCTTTTCTCCTCCTAAGTAATATCACGGGAGATTATACAGGAAATAAAACGGAATGACATAAATAAGCGAGGTGAAAGTTGCATCTGGCCTTATTTCAACATAAAGAAATTCACAACTCTTAAGACTTTAGATTTTAAGAGTCGATAATTTAAAGCTTAGTAGTTATAAAGGTAAACTGTTTTTGCTTTTATTAAAATTTCTTAAAACTTGTCCTGAAGGTAAGAGACAATTGCAGCTTCTCTCTGTATTTTTTGCTGGACAATAAGTAGGAAAATAATTACTTTAAAGAATATATATTTTTTTTCAGAATATATTTCTTTTTCTTTATTTTTTGAGTTACTTGTACGAAACTTTTAACGTGGTTAATGCATTTTAATGGGAAATATATAGATATTTATCACGTTAAAATGAAGAATAAAGACTTTATGTAATTCCCTTATACGATCCAACAAACACATATTAGGAAAATAATCCTCAATGCATTTAAGCTATAACGCAGTGCTTCTCAAACTTTCAACGTTTGCTTACCAATTTTCAATCACAATTTACATCGCCCCCCCTCCATACAACAACAATGTATTGAATTAAAAAATAATGTACTTTGGAGCTAAAGCTACAATACGACTTTAATTATAAACGTAAAAATGGTGAAGATAAGTATATATATATATACGGGAAAAGAATTTTTGCTGTACTCACATGGTAAGTATTTCAGATTTGATTTTAAAATATTCCTGTAATTATTATAGTCAATAATATTATTGTTTTACATTAATGGATTATGGTTTTATTTGTAATAATAGTTAAACTTCTCTAGACATTTCTGACTTTCCCTATGGCCCAGAGTATTGGCGAATACAGGTGCAGGTTGGCTGGACGCAAAACATTGTTTAAACCTGCAATCCTGGTCCCTAAGGCTAGGAGTTTGCTTTAGTAATACTGTGGCTAAGAATTTATGCTATCGTGACTATAGTTATCTTAGGTTAATAACTATTTTGTGAATATTTTTGAAATATATATATATATATATGCGTGTGTGTGAGTGTGTGTTGTTAATAATATTATATATAAGTCCATAGAGTCACTGGTAATTGTTAAACTTGTTCTTAGCATTGTTAAATTAATTATTAAGAATATTGTGTAGTACTGATACATTCATCATTATATTATATAAGTGAAAATGTGTATTTTATACTTTATTATGTCTGAATGTATTTTGTTTTATTTACTGTCAGTAAATTAGAAGAAGAAACGAGCCCTACAGTTGTCGCATACGATGTGTAACACCTGACATGTTATCATGGTAAATACGCAATAGCAACTTAAATCCTGAAAAAATGAATCGAGAAATCTTGATTCGCAGAATTCAAGATTCTTCAGTTTGGGGAAAGCGGTAATGATAACTTATGATAACTAAAATATGACTCATATACCTGTGTTTTCAAAGTATTTAAAAACCGTTGTGTGTGTGTGTGTGTGAAAAATAGCGTCAATAACAGTACCACTGTCAGTTGTCGAAACATTTCGATTTGTCTTAATTTCGAGCTTGAGTTCATCATTCAAAAAAGCTATGAGTGGCTCGACTTCTAGAAAACTGAGGTTAACTTTAAAATCACCACTCAAAATCATGGGAAGCGAGTGATAGTTTTTTTAAAAAAAAAAAAGAGAACCACCTTCGGTATATGGTAAAAGTAAAAAATGCACGAAATATTTAATTTTTTGAACCGTTTGATTCGGAGAAATGTATACGACCACCGAAATCACTGTTTGTTCATTTTAAAATAAGCATTTTGCCGCACATATGCCCCAATATCTTGACTAACAATACCCAGTCCCCTTGTTTGACGATAAGTAATATCCATATGAAGAGCCACAATATGTGAGGTGTTCTGTTTGCGATAGATCGCAACATTAGCTGCTTTGTGGCCCGGTCGTTTAAATTGTACGCATCAATCGAAGTCCGGTATCGAAACACGTTCGTCATTGTCTAACCGTGTCTCTGTCTAAAGACTTTGCTTTTTCTCTGATCCTAAAGTGAGAAAACAAAAATAAAGTTCCCACGGCCTAGACCGCAGGGGTGGGGGTAGGGGCGGAGCCTTTCCCGAATGAAGGAAAAAACAGAATTTCACTATATAGCGCGCGCTTCCCCAACTTCCTGTTACGCATTTCCGTCCCTTTTCACGAAATCATTCCCACAAATCTCCAGCAACCGAGAGGAAAGATGTTACACATCGAAAATTTTAAAATAATTTTTTGTATTTGAAATTTTGATGTGCTCACGCCCTCCCCCCCCAAAGGTTTTCACTCCCCCTAGAGGGGCACACCCTATAGTTTGAGAAATGCTGCTATAACGGAAAGTCAGCAGATAATGGTCAATCTATTGAGCCTTGAAGATGAATGTAGACGCAAAAAAAAGTGTCATCGATGCAAAGCAACATTTACAAATAAAATAAATCTCTAATTTTGCTAATAAAAGAGACATCTCTTAACTCTTTTTAAACAATTCCTCGGTACATTTTTACTATAGTAATCAAATTTTACTTGTTATTCGTTATTTTTCGAAATTACTTATTTAGGTAATTTCAAATATAAATATCGCATATCAAAATTTGAAAACTCTTACTGAAAATTAACCAGTGGAAAAGTGTTTAGAAATATATTACTTCGACTGAGTATAATTACAGAAGTTTATAGACTGTTTTTAAGTTGTTTTACGTAAAAAATTCATATTTTATCAAACTTCAGATTTTTTTCATTCTGGAATTAATGAGTACTTTAATAGCCATAAAAACCTCATACTTTTCAAAACTGTATATTATAAAATAATATATAACAATGTTAATTAAAAGTAATTGAAAACTTCATTAGATTCTTTATTTTATTTACTTCCTTTCTTTTTTTTTTTTAAATCATTTACTTATTTTTTTTTTGTCAAGGGTGAAATCTTAAAGTAAAAAATCGGGTTGTTTCTCCTTATTTTGTTATTGATGCAACCCTCAGACCAACTGAATCCATATAGCAATTTATGCTTTCTATCCGTTAACTTTTGACAACTTTGACACTTATTTTATACTTCATTCGGTTGTTGCCTTTTTTTTTAATTCTTGAATACGGATAGTATGCCATTTACATACGAAACTCAAACTTAATAAAAGAAAATTAAAGTTTTGGAAAGCACAACACATTCCTATCACAAATCTTTCTCTGTCAAGGTAATTATCCTTTAGTTACAACGAGTTTAAAATTAATTCACACTATGATATTGGCTTCCCGTCTTCTTGTCGTTCTTCTTAAAAAAACAAATGCAAAAAAAAAACTCATAGTTCAGACAAACAAAAGGCGCTTTGTACAATTAATCATCAAAAGCTAATAAGCACTAGTTTAAAATATATTCACATTCTCTCTTAGGTAAAACTAGATACAAATTAGAATTTCTGTAATAAATCAATAAGATTTTCATACAACATCGTATTTTTAAAACTTATTACTACGAAGATGTATTTGTAATATGTTAAATATTCAAATGAGGAGAGATCTGTATGTCTTACTAAATTTAAAACATTTTAAATTAAAACTTAATGACTGAAACTACAGCAGTTTCTTTAATTAAATGAGACGAAATAAGCTCAATGAGTTATTGTTAGATATATCATTCTTATAACAGATTTTGCTGCATGAATGACATTGATGTAAATAATTAAAATTCAAATTTAATTAAACTTGCTTAGTTTTACAATATAATGAAAATTTTATATCCAAGAGAGCATAATATAATATTACTTGCAAAATCAGATGTGGAATATATTACGGATATTAATACACACAGTCATGAAATTTTCTTCTTTTTTAATCTTTATTTTTTAATATAATAATTCATGTGTTATTTCCTTGTCTCAAGTATCAATAGACATTTACTGTAAATGTTTAATTTGTTGAAGGGTATTCCATACAGTTTTTCTAACTAACCTCTTCAACTACACCATGATTTTGAAATGAGATCCTCGCCTTGTGTTATATTTGTCGTACAAGGTCTGTTAAAAACGTATCCACACACACACACACACACAACATTTGGCCATAAAAATATTTTAGTTACTTTATGGGATCAGGATCTTTTTTAATCAAATTCGAAGTAGGCCCTTAGCACCTTCACGCTCTTCATCCAGGATTCTTTTCACTGCTGAAAACACTTTTGGAATGGTGTTCAACTCCGCCGTCAGAATCTGCCTTTTCTCATATCTACCCTGCAAACTCTCATCTTTCAATATCATTTTCATTTTTGGGAAAAGCCAGAAGTCATAAGATGCGAAGTTTAGCCTTGATTGTGTCCAATAAGCCATGTACAATTTCAAGAAGGAGTTTTCCCATTCCAACTGAAGAACTTCGCAGCCGCTGTGCGCATGATCATTCGAAATTGCAAGTGCAGAACCTTTAATAATTTCAACTTATACAGCAGTCTTTCGTTGGATTAAACGAGTATCTTACATTACCAACAACAGCTGCATTTCGAGCGGTTTTTTGGCCTCCCATTGCGCTGGTCACTCTCTACCTACGTGCGGCCACTTTTGAATCGGCTAATTCTTTCGCGACGATGTACTGATGAACTGAAAATATTGTAAAGACAGGTGTGTCAGATATGCATCTTCTCCGAATGTCACCGGCAACCTGGTGATGCAATGGTGAGTTGAGTTTCGTATTTGGCCGTCCCTAAGGAAAAGTGCATTGTGTGCAGCCTGCTTCCAATAAGAGAGTTTGAAACTGGTGCATATATGACTCCCCCGTCACGAAAGGTTTTAAACCCTCCTTAATTTGTGTGATCCCCATAGCATCGTCTCCGAACACTTGCTGAATCTTACTAATTGTTTCACTTAGAAAATTACCAACCTTTTGACAAAATATTTGATGCAGTACATTTGCTCAAGTTTTTCAGTCCATCTTTAGAGAAATAAAATTCCACCTAACATGTAAAACAGAACCTCACTCGATTGCCTGCAGAAAACGACTGGAACTCTGGAACGAAGGGGAAAAATTGAAGCACGTGAATTAAGATATGTCACCTCCCCCAATGCACAATGGCGTCGGTTGAGAATCTATACTGAGCGCGGGAAAATTCAAGATTGGTTGCTTTTTAAGCAGAACTTGTACACAGAAAGTGGGAGAGAGAGAACAAGATGAGATGAGATCATTAGAGAGTCCTGAGTAAACTCGTTTTCAGATATCGTAAAATCCCATTTAAAAGCTAAATGCTATTATATACATTTTCTCAGGATTCGGTTAGGGAAACTATTCCGAATGCACAATTATTTTTCATATAATAATTAAGCTGGATAAAGTATATGCTAGTTCTCTTGTTTTGTATTTATTATAAATTATAATTCTATAATAAATCAGTCATTCTCCAAAAAAATTAAAATAAAAAAAATATTTTTCAATGATTTATTTTTAAGCATTAATTAATGAACTTTTCTCTTTTTATACATATTGATTTTTTTCCCGCCCTTCCATACTATAGCAATGCAAAGTCTAATATATATACTGAGGGAAAAAAACATTACTTTTACTTAGAATAAAAATTATAAATTTTTGTTGTTGTTGTTGTAAGTAAGGGACTTTTAAACAAAAAATCCAATGGTTTACCTTTATTTCAATACAATCTTCAATGCTTATGGAGTAGATAAATGACAAGATTATTTTTTATGATTTGTTGTTGAATAAGTAAATAAGACCTCATCCAACATTTTTGACAATTACTCCCCTGCGTTGAAATCTACTGTGCTGGCTATAAACTTTTGGCAACACCGATAGAAGTAAAAAAAAAAAAAAATAGCTGTTTTTTGAGTGTAAGAAAAATAGTATGAACAAAACAAGATTAAAATATTATGCTATTTTTGGGATATACATATGCCAAAATTAGGAAACATAGCTGCCACTTCGAGAAGATCTTGTCTCGAATGACTAATTTGGATGTCTTCCTGTACTGCATTGTGTCTATACCATATTTTATTGATCATAATAGCTTGAAAGTGCTGGCGGATCAGTATATTAGCAAGCAATGACTAGAAGCTTTCAATTGAAGACAGCTGGGAAGAACATGCTCGCCAGGGCAAAAGTCTAACATCCAAAGCGCTGTTAAAAAGCATGTTTAACAGTGAAATTTATAGGCCATCAAAGTAATCTCAGTTTCTTTTTTTTTTTAAATAAACTTAACTTGTTATTTGAGGCAAAACAATTAAAAGTAAGGAAAATCATATTTTAAAAACCACTGTTCTGAATCATGACACAAGCAAAATTTTCTCGTCCTCACACGATGAGAATTTTTCATTATCTCTTCAAATATTTTACAAAGTTGCCATTATACATAAATGCAATATGAAAAATATAAATATTACATATATCACGTTCATTGAAGGTAATGAAAATGATGTAGTATTTATGATCACGTGCCGGGAAACAGATGAAATTAAAATCCAATTGTTATATTATAGACCCACTTACACGAGGGCATCGTACGATTCAATTGTTTTTCTCCCATTAAATGGAGCAAATATGCCATTTCATTGGACTTCATTTTCATGTCGAAAGGAAGTGATACATAGCAACTTCTTAGGCAAACGTAAAATTCTAATACGTTATAGACCAGGACACAAGGATAGCGTGCGGTACTACAATATTTTTTGAAAGATAACATCTCCAAAATCTTGGAGACATAATCCAGTAGACAGGATTCAGATCTGGAAAAGAAAACCTGCCAGTTTAGAAAACTGCAGACGCGAACAAGAATGCTTATATCATTTTATCAAAGATAGAACCAGTATGATGATAAGGAATACAAATAAATATCATTAATAATAAGTATCATCATTATGGACGTAAGTATCATCGTTATCATCATTATGGACGTAAGTATCATTATTATGGATAAGTATCATCATTATGGACGTAAGTATCATCGTTATCATCATTATGGACGTAAGTATCATTATTATTAACATTATGGATAAGTATATCATTATGGACGTAAGTATCATCGTTATCATCATTATGGACGTAAATATCATCGTTATCATCATTATGGACGTAATATCATCGTTATCATCATTATGGATAAGTATATTATTTCAACATTATGGATAAGTATCATCATTATGGACGTAAGTATCATCGTTATCATCATTATGGACGTAAGTATCATCGTTATCATTATTATGGACGTAAGTATTATTATTATTACATTATGGATAAGTATCATCATTATGGAATAATAAGTATCATCATTATGAACGTATATGGCGGTTCGCCATATACGTCTATAATGATGATGCATGCAGGCTGACTAAAAAGACGACATGGCACCACACTTGCATCCAGTTTTTTTAAAGGGAACCACCGTCCCCACGCATCTCTGGGGTGCAATATCAAGAGAAGCTACTATAATAGAGCTGTGCACACAATCTGTACTTTTCCAGACATCGTTGCAATGTTCATATTGACATTTGTAATGCTGCAAGCAAGCCCCTTTTTTGATTCTGGGTACATAACGTGAGAGCATGAGCCTATAAAACGGACCACAGCATGTGGAAGTGTTAGTGGTAGGAAGTTCTTGGAAACCAGCCTAATGCTCAGTAAGATCCTTCTAAACTCCTGTATTTGTCACATACTTTATTTTTCTCTAGATGAGTCATTGGTTTCAGCAAAGACAAACCATTGAAATGCTAAATTGCGTTCAGTTGACCACCCTGAACTCATGAATTCTATATTAACTTAATGATCTATAAATTCCATTTTGAGTTTCAAAATCACAAAACGATAAACCACCCTTTCGATAGCTCACGATCCTTACCTATATCGAATTCCGATATGATAGAATTCTACAATGGACCATCATCAAATGGGATTTCTGATTGGCAAACCAACTTCATGATTTTCCTTTATTTCTTTTTTTGCGTTTTTCTATTGTGTATAAGTGCTAAACACTTACATATCCAGCATCTTTCTATCCTGTGAATCTGACGTTTGCATCATTCCTGGGTCATGGCACTGAAGATTTAATGGCTAGGCAGTGTACCGAAACAATTGTAAGCAAATCTTCTGAAATATCCGTAGATGAAGCCTCTGAATCCATTTTTTGAAGAAGGCTTATTTCCATAATTTATACATTTTATACGGAATTAGAAATTCATCTCAAGTTTTTTCTAGGAGTCACAGGCTTATTTTAACTTAACAAGGTATTTAATCTAATGTATACGCTTAAAAATGCGGATTTTAAAAGTTTCAGATGTTTTCCAAGTTGAAAATATTAGTTCTGTGTAAAAATTATATATTCGTTTACTCTACAACTATACAGAAATTATTTTTCCTAAATATATATCTTTTTTTCAAGTTTAGAATTTCACTGAAAAGCTATACCGTATTTAACTAAATTAAAATGAATTGAATATTAATGTTTAATCACTTCATTTTTTGTAACGGCATAATGTTAATGTAATATTATTTTATCAGGGTAATTCAACTTCACATTTTTTACTTCGGAGAATATAATTAAAATAAAAATGTTACGCAAGTTTCCTTTCAAAAAGTATTCTGAAATATTTATCAATACAAAAAAAAATATTTAATGTTATTACACTGCAGAAAATAAATAAATGTATTTACATCAACCATTTCCGCGTAAGATAAATATTTCCTACCTTATGTTTGCTTTTACGTATTATTGAAACTTACAAGAACATTTTGCATTGAATGGGTGAATTTAATTTTGACTGATGTATTCGGAAAGAAAGTACAGTATAGAACAATAAAGAAAATAACTCTTTAAATATTTACATTTGATA
>BMAO01012600.1:0-19645 GCA_019973975.1 Trichonephila clavata | reverse complement strand
CGGATAGCAGTGAAGAATTAGTGTGAAGCTAGGCACGAGAATTTCGTTACTTATTTGAACAATATTAAGATTGACGATTTGGTCAATTAAGCGTTAAATTTAGATTAGAACGAACTGAATTAGAAGGTGTATTGCTTCGACGTAAGGGATCCAAGTTACTGTTAATTCTCCTAGTATCTCATCTCCCTCACGATTGCTACACATATTTAGTAATTGATGCATTTTTTAGTTGGAGTGTTGAATTTTTGTCATAATTAGAATTGTTACTAAATAGAATTTGTATTGACTATGGCTAATCTTGCTTCGACCCTCTCACACTAAGGTGGCTCAAACAATTCCTTAGAAAGCATGTATTTGCTTATAAGATTCATTTACCAGATTATAATAAAATATATTTGTAAAGGTTTCGTTAAAAACACTTATGCCGATGATGTGGATAGAAAATGTGTTTTATATTATTCAAAAGTTTCTCTCCTTTTTCGAAAAAAATATTTTTACAAACTTTATTCAATTACGAATAAGTTATGTTATTTAAAGCTGACAATATGTATTTAAAGGAATTAGAAGGAAAGTAAATTCATATTTCAACATTTTGCTCCGCTTCCATTACTCGAAATTCAACAAATTATACATCTTTTATAATAAAATGGCAATGTGGTGAGAGATTCGCACACCAATAAAATAAAAAAGTAACCAACGATGGTGGTCACAAATTTAGGTTGCCAAAGTAAGCCAGAGACATTTTGGAAATTTGGAATGGATTTATTTTAAGAAGTAAGAAATTCTGGACACGTTTTCTAAAGGCTTGGAGGGGGGGGGGGAGAACATGTTTTTTCCTCCTCCATATTTTTGATGCAGACAAATCAAATTGCTCATATTCATAATCCATTCGATTTTTTATTTTTCATTCTTTCACTTTATTTTCTGGGGCATCAGTTCGTCCTTTTTTATTTTTTAAACAAATCTTAGCAAATAAATTTTATAAACCAAGCCTATTGAAAAAAATTTTTTATTAATTCAGAAAAATTACCAATCTTGATAGTAGATAAACATAAAAGTAGATACTTATAATAAGTTTTTCCATGGGCTCCACCTCAAATGCTCTCAGGATTATGGTAAAAGCAAAGATTGAGTTTTAGAAAAATAAATCCTTTTTTAGTTAGCTAAAAACTCTTGTTAGACTTCAAATACATCAAAATATGTCTATATGAATTTTATGTTCAGATAAAAACATTTTTAAAAACATTTTATAGTCCTTATTGTGTTGGTGGTGGTTATAATACAGTTTGAATCTTTTTTACTGCATGCGTGTGTGTATGTTGAAGTATTGAATAATAAAGATTTCAAAATCTTGCTTTCAATGTAAAAATTCATCGCAACTTATTTTAAATTTACGCCAGTAATTATAATATTAAACGCAGACTAAGATAATTCAAATTAGTCATAGATAAAGATCTGAAAACGAATATTATAAGTCAGCTATTTAATACTATGCAAAATATACTACCACAATGAACATTAAAAAAATTAGGTAGCGAATATAATTATTAAAATGGTTATGAAATTGTATATTATAACTATGTACTATTTTCCAATAAAAAAGGCATCGAAAATATAAAATATATCAAAAGCTTATATAAACCAATGTTTAGTTATATGAAAAAAACTCAGTAAAAAAATCCGGGTGTTCGTAAGAATCCCTACCCTCAAGTGTGATATTCCTAATTAGAAATAAAATTACTCTCTTAACATACTAACACTGAACATAAAGGATCTTTTTAACGATTTTTTGCTAGGTTTTCATTTTTAGTAATTTTTTGTGTTTACCAAACCAAACAATTGTGTTTACCATGTTCTAACCAAATTATTTATGTTAGTTGTAATAATTACAATGCTTTAATTTTCATAAATGTATATTATTAACTTAATACTGAAAAAAATAATTCCTAAATATTATTTTCTTAAATTTTTAATGAAATTGTTTCATTGAATTTGGTTTCTCTCCTTTATAATTTTAAATGTTATATGCAAAAGAGCTAGTCACCCTTTTCGTTATTTCATCAATAAAAAATAACTTAATATAGGAAAAAGAATATTAGAATATTCCACACAAGTCACATTTTCTCCTTAAATATAAGCTGCTTATATGAAAACTCTAATGTAATTTTGAATTGTGAAATTTTTCATCTCAGAGGGATTTAATACCTCCACTTGGCTTATGCATTAAACCATCAAAGCTGACCTCGTCCACATGTTCTTTAATATCATACATTCTTCAATTCGTCTTAGTTCCAATGCCCAAGTTGTATTTTTTTCATGTTCTATTCAGCAAAAAATTACTTGTATATATTTTTCATTTTTCGTAATCTGTATATTCATCATTTGAAAGTTGAGACATACAATATCATTTTACCATTCGTACAAAGTATGTAATTTTTTTAAGCATCCAAATAGGTTGAACAGTTCTTTTTAGGTGACATGTGTTAAAACCATTAGAAAAAAAAGGAATATAAGCACTGAGGGAAAAAGAAGGAATAACAGATAAAACTGGTGAACATTAAACTGTTTTTCTATTATTTACTTCATAAAACTTATAAAAATATTTTTCATGTGTTTTTTGAAGAATGAAACTGTCACGATAAGTTGTGCATGAAAAACGAGAAGTCTCCAAAACAATCCTATAAAATTCAATTAAAATTTTGACATTTATGCAATAAGCCCTTCAGAGTATAATGAATCACAGGTTTCAGAATAGTTATATTTAATCATATTTTACAGCAGTTTTTAGTTTAGAATATAAAGTAGTTTTTACGAAAAATCATTAATATAAAATATAAATGCTTATAAATTATTTATTTCTTATAATATTTGTTTCTGTAGTTTGTAACACTTCAGATGGATCAAGAAGTATATTAATGAAATTAAAAGTACTTTATATCCAATGAATTTTTTATTTATGTTGTTTTTCCAAACATTGGTACCTTTGCTAAAATTATATAAAGATAATATTTTTTTTTCAAAAATAAGGTGCGATACACGTTTCTTTAATATATATATAATTATGATTCTTCAAAACTTTTATGCTCCTTAAAACAACAAAATTCTTCTGAAAACCCATTTCTTTGAAAAATTGGGCTCCAAACCTGTTGGATTCCAATGGAAATTCACTTTATTATCTCCAAATGGTTGAAAAGAAGTAAGGTTTTATACATTATCATATTATTTAGATATATAGGAGTATAGAGTATATTCATTTTCTTAATTTTGTAATTTTTTATTTCTTTATTCTTTTACCAACATTTTTTATTAATGACGCATTTGGTAATAAAGTTAACACAATACAAAAAAAATCCATACAAAAAATAGTAATTTTTTTTCTAATTTACGACGAAACTTATAGAATATAATCATGTCTTGGAAGTATAATAAACATATTGTGGGATAGAAAAGGAAAGAAAACAGCATAAATGGGGTTCTAAATGTATGAAGATAAATCAGATCATTTTAAATTGTCATAAAAATAAATAAATTAAGGAATTTAAGTAATTTTCCACTAAAAAAATAGGGCATTAGCTATCAAATCTGTTAAACATTAATTCCCATCCGGTATTCAGGAAGACTGTTCCTTTAATTACAATCGAAAACGAAATTTTTCGCTTTGAAATGAAACAAAAAAAATATGTGGTAATAATTTTAAAACATATCAAAAAATTAAACGCTTTGGTACTAGCATTTTGTAACGCGGCAATGACGCCCAATAGACATGAGTTATACATCTGTTAAACATATAAGTCTATTAGAAACCTGATACTTAATTTTAAAAACAATATTGAAGTATATATTAAGACATATATATATATATTGTGCGAAATTTTTTTATTTGTATTTAAAATCAACAAAAACTCTACAACTCAACAACAGACATACCAAATAGGAGCAAAACGGATGGGATAAAATGACGTATACACATACTCTACAAAAGTTGATATGCAAAGGATAAGCTTTTGGTGGTTCAATATCAATTTCCAAGCATAACACTGACGGTTAATATATGTTCATGTATGTATTTGAAAGATATTAATACTGGTAAAATGAATTATAATAACTAACTTTTTTTCTCATTAAAATTTTTAAAAATTACGAATCGGATATCGATGAGCTATTTACACAATTTATATTATTTTTTTAAAAAAACGTGTAGATAATTGGAGATGGGGCTTAGAATCGATTTGTATCTATATATATAATCTATTTGATGATTCTTTCAAGCATGAAAAACTAATATCGATTCATATCGTTATGAAACCTAACGCAAAATAAAACACATCCTCGTGATCTTCAAGTTATATCTCCTGAATTTTATTTCAGCAATACAAAATAGTTTTTAATTTATAACAATGCATACAGCAACGACACACAGCTACATGAAAAACTTCTTACAATCGTTATATCGTACCTGCATCAAAAATCTTAGATTTTCAATATTTGTAAAACAAACATTGACTATAGATAACTAGTAAATAAAAGAAAACTGAACCAAAATAAAATTTATACATAGTCTTCCAATACTTTTTTCAATTCTGTTTTTTTTTCGTACATTTCTAAAAAGTTATATTTTTTTCGGAAGATAACAAGAAAAGGAAATTAATCATTGAAAATATAGTCATTACCACACTTTCCCGAGGGGGAAAAAGGCATGTTTTCATACTGCGAAATATCTTATATATACATATAAGTATACTTACATTCATCAAAGATGCACAAATATTGATCTTGTTGTACGTTTAACATTAGTTTTACTCAGCCACACGGATTTTCTCAGATGATGCTTTATTGAGATCATCTTTCATCAAAGTAAACAATTTCAAGAAAAGAAAAGTATCTAAAAATATTGAATTGATCAACTTTTTCTATAAAAAAGAACTGATATTCTTAAGTAAATGCCTTTTGACAAATTTTATTACTCAGGAATTGTCTTTAACATTTTAATGCAATTTAAAAGTCATAACACATAAATAAATCAAATTTATAAAATTTGACTTACTGATAAGCAAATTTCACTCTTAAGGGGTGTCAACTTTGTCTCGAGGGCTGAAAATATAAACAATTTTTAAATAGATATAATTGTCTGAAATTAAAATTATATAATTCGAATCTTTTACACGTTATTTATAAAGTAATTCGGCTTCAAAAAAGTGTAAACTGTTTAAAAATTATAAGAATATGAAAATAAGAAAAGAGATTCTGACATAAATATTAAGTAATTTCTACGTTACGCATGCTATTTTCCAAAATAGTAGTTCTAATTAGTAGCAATAAGATATTTTATAAAGTTAAATGCGTCCTGATTACACTGTAGCTATTTTTATACAAATGTAATAACAATTAATTTTTTAAAAAAAATAAAGTTAAAAAATAAAAAAAAATTATATTTTTAAAAAACAAAAATAAATCAAATTTTTAAATTAAAAAAAAACAATTTAATATTTTCGAGATATTTTGAAATACAAAAGATATATAACACTAAAATTAGTTAGCTTTTAAAGAGTATGATATATTTTATTATTCAATAAAGTGTTGTGCATCAGAGGCACTATTTTAGAAAATAGCATGTGCAACGTAAACATTACTTAATATTTATTACAGAAATGTTTCTTATTTTCATACGCTTATAATTTTTAAAATTATGGTTATATTTTAGACATTTTGTACTTTTTTGAAACCTGATTCTTTTATAAATAATGTGTAAAAGATTCGAATTATCTAATTTTAATTTCAAAAAATGATACCTATTTGAAAATTGTTTATATTTTTAGCATTCGAGACAAACTTAGCACACCTGAGGCCCCTAGGAGACAGTATCTTTCAAAGTTCTTAAGACATTTTAATAGGTTAACAGTAGGTTCCGAAAATTATATTATAATTACGCGTTAATAATAAATTGTTTCTATGGTATGGTTCATTCGTATTAAACTTACGTAAGTAAGAACTGAATTATTTATCCTAAGAGCTTCTATTTTATAAATTACTGGTATGTGTTGAGGAATAGGGAAATGTTTCTTTATCCTTTCCAACACATGTCCTTCTTGATAATGAAACAGGAAAGTATCCAATGAAGCAGTTGAAGCATGAACTTTGGAAATTGTAAAAATCATTGATGAGAAAATAGTACATATGCAGCAATATTTAAATCTTTAATATCTTTAAAGTATGTATATTTAAATGTTCAGAGATATAAATTGAGGATTATCAAAGAAATGACAAATTTGCTTTTTCTGGGAATTTTGAATTCTTTTTTTCAGGAATCGTAATAATTTTTAAAGCAGGGACGCCAAAATACTATTGGAATTCTTTTTGTACTTCTGAAAATATAAAAGATATTACTTAACGTACACTTTTCAAAAAATTAAAGCGTAAACCTGTAAAGCAGGGTGGGTATATAAGTCGATCATGATTGACCGGTGGACCACATAAATTTTTAGGGTGATTGCCGTTACTGAGACCTTAGAAGCATATACTAAAAGAAACAAAGTTTTTTTAATGAAATAATAAAAAATCACTTTGACTTTGAGATACGTTTTCCAGTACTTACTATGGAAGAATTAATTGTTACATTCATTTTTTTTTTGTTTACCGTTTGACAATGTTAACATGGAATAAATAACTGAAAATATAAATCATATATTCTCCTTATCTTTTGAGGAAAAACGAAGGTTTTCCCCTTCAAAATGACATTAGTTCAGAACCTAAAATTAACTTTTGGAATCTAATGTATGAAGTGAAGTATTCTGATTTTTAAAAAAAATGCATTTCATTCCATATCATTCTTTGGCTCTACCTACCTGTGTGGATCTGAATTTAAAGATTAATATAATTTAAAAAAACGTTCCTGTCTCACAGATAACCAAAAATGATCTAGTGCTATATTAGCAGTTACACTGCTGGCCACCGTAAATGCAACACCCTGAAGGAAGCACGAAAATAACATGAAATTTGAACATGCATTAGCGGAGGTGAGATATGCAAAGGATTAGAATTTCAGCACAGACACACATCACGCACGCCTGTGGCGCCACCTCAAAGTGCTATTTAAGGCTTGGAGATTTCGACGATTTCAAGTTCGGCAATTGTGTTTTTCTTGTGGGTTTTTCAAAAAATGATCTGTTATGTCTCGTATAAAACAGCGATTAGTTTTTGATCAAGTATCCGAGTTCGACAGAGGAAGGATAGTGGCCTACCGAGATTGTGGATTATCTTTCAGGGAAATCGGTAGTCGTGTTGGACGAAACCAAACAATAGTAATGCGGATATGTGACCGTTGGATGCAGGAGGGTACGACGGACCGACGTGGTCGATCACATCCACCTCAGTGCACCACTTCACGTGTGGACAGGCAAATTGTGCGCATCGCAATGACGGATCGCTCAGTCACATGACGAACCATACCACAGCACATTGAGTATGTAACGCATCATTCAGTGTCTGCGCGTACCATTCGACGCCGTTTACAGCAGAGTGGTCTGTCGCAAGACGTCCACTGCTTGGTCTACCCTTGACGCAGAACCACAGACGTCTCCACCGCCAAAGGTGCGATGATTGAAGGATGTGAGTGGCAGAATGGAATGAAGTTGTCTTCACTGACGAGTCACGCATGTGTCTGCAACATCACGATGGTTGGATTCGAGTCTGGAGACACCGTGGAGAGGATGCTGAACAGCTGCGTTATGCACCACCACACTGGTCTTGCACCGGGTATTATGGTATGGGGTGGTATTGGATATCACTCTCGCACTTCTCTAGAATGCATTTCTGGTACTTTAAACAGCCAGCTCTACATCTCCGAGGTGTTGGAGCCAGTTGTCCTTCCTTACCTTTAGGGCTTGGCCGCAGCCATATTTCAACAGGATAAAGCGCAACCACACGTGGCACGCATTGTCCAAAGGTTTTCGTCAATCAACAGATTGAATTGCTTCCCTGGCCGGCTCGCTCTCCGGATCTTTCACCGATAAAAAACATGTAGTCTAGGGTGGTTACGATTGACCTAGATTACACCCCAGCTGCCACACCAGATCAACTTTGGCAACGTGTGGAAGCTGCTTGGTCTGCTGCACCCCAAGAACACACCAAAATCTCTTTGAATCAATGCCGAGGCGTGTGGCAGCGGTGATCTCCAACAATGGCGGCTACTCTGGCTACTGATTCTGGCAGGAACCACACTTCACAGAAGTCTATAAATTTAATCATTTGATACTTGGTCAACATGTTATCTACAAAATAAATTTTATTGTGCTATCTCTTGTCTTTCTTGGTGTTGCATTAACGTGGCCAGCAGTGTAGTAATAATATATCGAAATATTCAAAATCGAGAGGAACAGCAAGCAGTTTTACTCACTGTAACAACGAGAACTGACTTGCGATAAAAAAAGTTTTATTTTGAATTGTGTGATAATAAATGCCATTTGATATTATATTTTTGGTTTTTATTTCAAAATTACCTCTGTCACAAAGAATTTTAAAATGCAGATCGTCTCTCTTAAAAGATTTTCCTCGTAAAATTTCTTTTCACGACGGATAAGGACTCATTGTGACATTGCTGGGAAAGAGTATGTTGACTTTCTTGCTAAAAAAGAAGCCTTTGTGACACAAAGACCCACGAGAATTTCAACCTTTGATTCATTAAAGCCTTTTACAAAAATATGACATTTAAGTAAAATTTTAAAATGGAAGCTGCGGAGTTGTTAGAGGACAAGAACTTAGCATTCTTGAACAATAACCTGTCCTGGGTTCATGGGGCACCTTGAAAAGCTGCTATAGCACATTTTAGACTTTTGACATTTGCATGACTGACTGAGATCTCATCTCTACAGAATTCGTATCACCGATTTACCGGACTGTACTTTGTGTCACTTGTCAGCCTATGGCTGCTAAACATTTGGTAATGTGCTATGCACTAATTACTCTGGATTCTATTGTCGAAAAATATTGGAGATCACTGCACTAATGGCAAAGATGATATTGTAGTGTGTGTGGCGTTTGAAAATAAAAAATATATTTTTGGCAATTATTATTATGTTTATATCTTGCGTTTTGTTTTAAATGAGGTTTTAAAAGAGTAAAGATTTTTTTATTGTATTTATGTAGGTAAGTACATAGTCCGTATTTCTTACTAAATTATTACCAATATTGTAAGCATTTTTAACTCACTACACCTACGCCACTCTTGAAAAAGTTCCTTGAAAAAGTTCGGAGTAGACCGTACCCAGAAAAGGTTTACCACCCCTGTAGTAAAAAATAGTCAGTGACTTGAGTTGCCGACGTTACTGTATTGCTGGTCGCTTATGGGAATTATATTTCGAAGTATTTAAGTCGACATGGTGCAGTGTTGGCTTAAAGTTCGAGACCTTGGCGGTATTCTAAAGTCTGGTCAAGTCCGTAAGTGAGTGTCTGGTTTTGAAATTTCGGGTCTCTTTAAAAGGGGATTGCGTCTCGCTTTTAACCCCGGAGCGGTCGCTCTGGGCACAAAGTCACTCTAGGCTCACTAAATCATTAACTCTGTGAAAAATGTTTACTTTCACCAATGCCTTTGTCAGTATCCTTCTAAAATAACAGTATTTATGAGGGAACTAAAATGTATTTGTCTCATATTTCCCCTCTTTTTTCGGAGTGGCAAACGTTTTTTACATACTTAAGGTAACTTGGGGTGACTGAGTTCACTTCACGGTCACTTTTGTTCCAAAATATTGTCCATGAAGAGGCTACATTTTTGATGTGTAACATCTTTCCTCTTAATTGCTGGAGATTTGTGGTAGTGATTTCGTGAAAAGGGACGGAAATGCGTAACAGGAAGTTGGGGAAGCGCGTGCTATTTAGTTTGACCAATCAGCGCGCTTGGTGGTGTCTCTTCGCTACCCTCACAGTGAAGTTCTGTTTTTCTCCTTCATTCGGGAGGGGCTCTGTCCCCATCCCCCACCCCCTGCGGTCTAGGCTGTGGGATCTTTGTTTTTGTTTTTTCATTTTAGGATCAGAGGGGAAGCGAAGTCCTTTAGGCAGAGACGTGGTTAGACAATGACGAACGTGGTTCGATACCTGACTTCGATTGCTGCGTACAATTTAAACGACTGGGCCACAGAGCAGCTGGTGTTGCGATCTATCGTAAACAGAGCAACTAACATGTTGTGGCTCGACATATGGATATTACTTATCGTCAAACAAGTGGACTGGGTATTGTTAGTCAAGATATTGGGGGGAAATGCTTATTTGAAAATGGACAAACAGTGATTTCGGTGGTCGTATACATTTCTCCGAATCAAACGGTTCAAAAAATTAAAGATTTCCTGCATTTTGTACTTTTACCATATACCGAAGGTGGTTCTGCTCTTTTTTTTTAAAAAAAAAGCTATAATTTGCTTCCCATGATTTTGAGTGGTGATTTTAAAGTTATCTTCAGTTTGCTAGAAGCCGAACCACTCATAGTTTTTTTGAATGATGAATTCAAGTTCGAAATGAACACAAATCGAAATGTTTGGACAACTAACAGTGGCACTGTTATTGACGCAATTTTACAACGGTTTTTAAATACTTTGAAATCACAAGTATATGTGTCATATTTTAGTTATCATAAGTTATCATTACCGCTCTTCCCCAAATTGAACAAGAATAATTACTTTTGATAAAAATAATTGCAGTATTCCTTGTGTTAATTAAATAAAATTTTCATTAAAGATATAATTATTCCATAGAAAAATATTTCCAATCATACTCGATTCATTTTTTTCAGGATATAAGTTGCTATTGCGAATTTACCACGATAACATGTCAGAGATGTTACACATCGTATGCGACTACTGTAAGGCTCGTTACTTTTTTCCCCCTATGAACGACTTCGCGGTTTTGATTGCTGTCTTTTACAAATTAATAATTGTAAATGGATATAAAAAAAAGAAATAGGTAACCACGATCTCTATTGGATGAAGTTGAATCTGATCAAGCAAGGGAACCTGATGAAATAATGGATATTAATCATAATAGCGAAAGTAAATTTGAGAAAATCAAAGAACACAAAAAACTCCATCAAGAGAGATATGAGATCTTAAATGTGCCACAAGAGTCATAGCGTCCTAGTCAAAAAGTCACAAGCAAGGAAAGGTTGAACATGCTGTTTGTCAATTATCAAGGGACAATAAAACCCAAAAACTTGAACAAATTATAATAATTTCCTCTGCAAATATCATTCCCGTAATGTTAGTGAAAAATGTCCGTAATTTGTGCCCTTTATTAAAATCATGCACATTTGATGCAATCAAGTTCAGTTTGATTCATTTTTTTTCACAAATTATCAAAGAAAAATTGAAATTCTTTAAAAGAAGGTAAGTATGCTTTCTCTGGTGAAATTATTCACTGGAATTACGATTTTTATCATGTACAATAAATATAATTATGTAAAGAAGATTAAGGTGACTCTGCCGTCCCGCGTGACCACTAACGTTAATATCGAGTGCGCGCCTTCTATTTCTCCGGGTTAAAGGAATAATTTCTGGTGGACGTAGCTGTGCTTACTATTCAGTCCCATTGGTCCCTTTTTACCTCTCGTGAGGCAGACTTTACAGTTGGCAACTGGCGTGAGAACGCTGGTTTCTCACAAACCATAACCAAAGTAATGTCAAAGTTTGATTTGTCACAGGATTAGCTTCGACATTGCCCTGTACTGAATACTGGATAATGTTAAACATTGGCGCGTTGAAAAATAATTAGTTTATTATTCATCAACTTGAAGTTTCTTTTATATTGTATATAAATAAATATTTATATTATATATAAATATATATATATATATATATATCGCAAAAATATCCAAAAAAGTTATAAACCTAAGAAAACTGTAGTCATGACAGAATAGTCTTAGCCACAGAAGTACTTGAGCAAACTCCTGGCCTTAGGAACCAGGATTGCAGGTTTAAGCAATGGTTTTGGCCAGACAACCTTCACCTGTTTTTGCCAATACTCAGGGCCACAGGGAAAGCAAGAAATTTCTAGAGAAGTTTAACTATTATTATAAATAAAACCATAATCTATTAATGTAAAACGATAATATTATATCCTGTAATAATTACTAAAATATTTTAAAATCAAAGTCAAAACTATTAGATAAAGACTTACCACGTGAGTACTGCAAAACAAATTGCCAGGCAATGCACTATAGCAGTAACGCATAAAATTATTAAGATTTGATAAAATAAGATTAATACGATACATATATACACATTTAAAAACACTATATTTTATTTTAAAATTTATAGAAAATGAAAGTACCACCCAGCATATACATATAATTAAAAAAAACATATAATATTGTTAATTTACTTAGCTTGAGGCGCCATCAATCGATTAACTGTACAACTAATAATATATTTTTATTTAACTGTTAGGTAACTTCTTATAAATTTAGGAGGGTATCCATGTTCCGTACAATGTTTAATAAAGTTATTAAAATTTAAATATATATTAAATTTATCACTAACTAATACGTTATTACGATAAATATAATTGAAAATAATATTTCTATATATGTATATATATTCGTCTCATTATATATATATTCTTTAAATTCCTTCTCAAATTTTGCAGGCAATGATGTTTTTTCTCAGATATTACTTCTTTTTCTTTATTTAATTACAATGTATCATGATTTTATTTTACAAAAACTAAAGGAATTTTTTTTAAAAAAAAAAAGATATATTGGCAATAGATTTAGTTTTAAGTTACTTCAGGGATCGTATTTGACATAAATTTAATAAAAGTACCCGAGAATTCCATAAGTCGATTAATTAATAAATCTGATGTAATAAAGGGCACCAATTTCCGATCAAACACCTTATGAAATCCTTATTACTTGGTGCGATAATTCCATCATAATAAAATTCTTAAAATTTTCTGCAACAAAGAGACTTGCACATATAATTGGAAATACCTGTTACATTTTATTTGATACAATAATTTGAAAAAACTACTGTGCTATAAAAGTTAGTTGACACACACAGGACTAAATACACTTGAATTTAACACATAACCCTTTTAATTTTGCAATGAAAACTTTATAACTTGGTGCGATGAGCTTTTCTTAACGAGAGACATAACGACAACTGATCATCCCTTAGATGATTCTATTACACTAACAACTTCCAAAACAAACAAAATGTTGCCACCGCACAAAAGATAAATACAGTCGGTGGCATTAGTAAATCATGATATGGTACCTGAATGGACAAAAATAATTATTGTACACAAAATATATATTCAATAGAAACTGTAAAAAATATAATAAAGAATTTAATAGAAATTATTAAAGTTCAGCGTATATAAATGAACACACAAGTAAAAAATTATTGATGAAAAGAAATTTGGTTGATGATAAGAATACAACTCTGCATCCAAACGCAAAAATATGTCACTCTAATTTTTCTAAAATGGCAACAATTCAATAATGTTCGTATAATATGTTACTGATAAGCAATAACATTATAAGTATTCCCATATCTGTAAGCTTTTTACTGATAAATTCGGTTGCGTTACTGATTAAATGATAAAATCATTATTAAATAAATGTGTAATACCTTTAAAAAATCCCGATGGGGAAACTAAGAAAGTAAACACATGACTTTTATGTGTATTAGAATAATTCACTTTCGGTTTTTACGCAGGTAATAAAAAGAATCTCTATTTTAGCAAAAGTAAACTTCCTGTTTATAAATCAGAAGACGTGTAAAAGGAAGTGAAAAAAGGTGTAAAATATCACAGTTCACCATTTCCTCTCGCTTCCATTATCAAGAAAAATCCATCTCATTTTTGTCTCTCTATAATAAAATAACAGTGGATGATCTGATTCGCGCCTCGGTGAACAAAATAAAAAAATATATAGGATGGACAACAATATCATAAAATAAAGAGTCCAATGATAGTGGAAGCCATAAAAAGTCAGACTGCGAATTTCTTCCGATAGACTGTCTACTTTTAAATTCGAACTGGATATATATTCTGGACGAAGAAATTCTGGACACGTTTTCCATTGGTTCCGGATCAGGACATTTTTTCCCCCTTTCTTATTTCTTTTCCCCTTTTGCTCCAGGCAAACGACATTTCTCATGGTTTCCTTCCTCCCAATATTTTGACCTTTACGTACTTCCAGTATTGATATTTTTATTTTAAAAGACTTGCTTAGTGTATGTCTTTCTTGAGAATCACTCTATTTCTTTTCCTTTTATTGTCATAACGCTAGAATTTAAAAATCTACATTTGCCCAAATCAGTCCATTCTTTTTTATAAAATTGAAAAATTGAGTATGCAAACACACAAACACAGTTAAAACGGCATGAACTTAAAATTTTATAATTATAATTGTAAAAGGACTTAGAATCCATCTGCAAAAAGGAGCGTCTACTAGGAAAAATTACGCAGTATTATAAAAATATGTTTCACTCAACATAAATAAGTTATTTTTTCGATATTTAAAGGTAAATTAGATAGGACGTTCCGAAAGTAAGTTTCGTTCTTTTTTAAAAATATAAGATAGTACACCAGATGAAGCACACAGACACCATAGGATGCTGGTAAAACGATAGAAATAGGGTCAATGTCGGAATAAAGATGCATGCGCGAAGGACCGAAGAAGAGAGAGTAGCATCAGAAAGGCGTCCCCATAGTAATTAAGTACAAATCACAATGGCAGGCATAAGTGTTCTGACATCATGATGGACAATTGAAGTGCTTTATGGTATCCGGTAAGGATGGACAGATGGGACTAGAAAGTCTGACATTTTTGAGCACCTGCAGACCATGTAGAAATAAAGGAATTATTGAAGTTAAACTTCTATGCTCACGAGTGAATGGAAAATTTGCCCAGTTTTGCGTAACAGAGAGAAAACGAACGGAAGTAGTGATTTCCCCCGCCATCTCCCCCAAATCGTCGCAGTGGTGAGGAAATAGCGAGCGGGCGGAAAAGACAGCGGGTCTGGAATATATTATTTTCCTGAGAACCAGCCTAGAGGTATCTAGGCTTCTTCTTCAGTTAGCTAGTGAACCTATGAGAGGGAGTAAACAGAGTGAAAAAAGAGAGGGGTTTGCCTTTGCTAAAAATAGCATCAGCGGTCAGGAGTTAGTGTGTGGGGGGGGGAGGGAAATCGTTTCGGTAGAAACGAAGAAACTGCAACTTTTCTACATTCGTTCTTCACGTGGTTGGGTTTTCAATTCGTTTTGCTCGATGGGGGGGGACACTCTGTGACTTGCGTCATACCGTGAAAAAGTTGGATGATTGCTTTCCGATTGGTCGACTCCCCCCCCCCTTCTCACCAGACCAGGGGACATTTGTCAACGGTTATATGTGTTGCAATGTTTGCGTTACGGTGTAGTCAAAAATAGCTCTAGCAGCAAAAGCGTGCCTTTTTAAAATATTTCCTCCTTAGATTGTTGGCCACATGGTGATGTTTTCGGCAGTTAATTTTTTTTAAATTTTCATTTGCATTGAATTATTACTGATTCTAGTCAGAATGCCTAAATCAAATGCACAAAGAGGAAAAGAGTTTCGTGAAAGAAAAAGAAAAGAAAAACTAGCAGAAAGAGTCCAGTCAAAAGAGTGAGAAAAAAACAGAAAAATAGTGCAAATTCATTGAGCGCTACTGCCAAATCTCGATCAGTGTACATGAGAGAATATCGAGCACGGAAAAAAACATTGCAAAATATTCGCTTAATGCCGAGTTTAATGACTGATGATGGGAATGCTATTGAGACTCATCTAATACCAGCACTGATTAATACAGACTTTGTGAACCACCCTGTGCAGTCAACAAGTACAGAGCCATCAACAAGTCTAGTACGTGTTGGAACTGATGCATATGAATCGATAATAAATTCTATCTTAAGTTACAAAGACTATGATTCCCATAAAAATGCTCACAAAGATTTCTAAAAGCGATTCGTTGATAATCCTTTCGGTCACGGGTGTTCGATTTGTGATAGATTATGGTTTAGAGATGATTTGAAAACGCCTGTTGCTGAGCATAAAAAATTTTTTCAAAATATTTTACCGGGAATTAATTTAGAAGACGTTAAAACGTGCTACAGTTGCCGACAAAGTTTAAATAGGAAAAGTATACCAAATTTATCAAAATATAATGGTTTTGTATACCCAGAAATTCCACCGCATCTTCCTACTTTGGATATGTATCAGAAAGACTCATTTCTCCACGAATACCTTTCATGCAAATTAGGCGATTGAGACATGTACACGGTCAGTTTGGTATATTAGGGCAAATAATCAATGTTCCAGTATCCGTCAATACAATGGTCAATGTGGCCATGGAATGTTGATGATGATTACTGTGTCAATTTTCACATCAAGCGGAGGAATATTCACAGAACTAGTTATCTGATGGGTTTGGTTACTAAAAGAAACATCAAAACATGGTTGCAATATTTAGTAGCTACTCCACTGTACAGAATGTACGATGTTGCAATCGATGATAGTCTCTTCAATTTCAAACAGAGTGCATCTCAAGTTCTTCAAGATGAAATCAGTGAAAATATAACTATTGAAGAGAGTCTTACAGACGAGCAACAGACGTTGTTATGGAATGAAGAGAAATATCTTCTTATTACTCCTGGAGAAGCGAATGTACCAAGAAGTTTCACTTCTATCGCGTGGCATTCCACGCATCATTTTTATTCATTCATCAAATGGTTAAAAGGTAGAAGCAGAGGATGAAAGTCGAAATTGGCATCCCTCCGAATCACCAAAAGAAAACAATATTACTACAGTACTGAATATGGTGTACCTCGATGACTTGGAAGCATCTAAGTTCACCAATGAAGAAAAGCATCCTTACAAAGAAGAGTTCTGAGATGGAGAAAACAGTGCAGAAATTTCTTGCACAACAGGACATTGTATTTTACCAGAGTGAACTCCTCAAAAGCTTTCCAAGTACCAAGTTTCCTTGGGGACTATAATCTGGAAATTTCGCTTCAGACTGACCACCTGATCGGGACATCTGCTCATGCACCACAGCGCAGAAAGGTCACGTATACTGAGATGGGCACATTAGGCACTGGCCCTCATGGACTGTTGCACCATTGTGTTTAGTTTAGTTTAGATTTCCTGAAAATGTTTGCATGCAACGATAAATGACTCAAAATCGATAAAAATTATGTTTGAAAAGAGATGTAAGAAGATGTAGTTTCTGAAGTCATAATGCAATTTTTTTTTGGAAATTAAGTTTCCGTGAGTAATAAAGTAAAAAAATGAAGAACCTTATTTTAGGAACACCCTTCGTATGTAAAAAACGCATTTTACATACAAAAAGATTTCAGGATATACATAATTATTTATGCATTATCATCATGGAAAGCCGCACTATAGAAACCCGAGAAATGAATGATAAATTGATTGAACATCACAAAAACCTTTAATATGGTGAAATCAAACAATTTTTCAAAAAAAAAATCGGAACAACGTCAGCAATTTGTTTTTAGCTTTCAAACGCACTTACGATTTATTAGAACTCACATATCTGGGAAGAAATATTTCATATTTATTTTTATTTGAGTATCCTACTCAAAACACTAAAATGCATTTCGAATAGTTCTGTCTGAATAATATACAAGGAGTATCGTAAAGTGCGTGTTGTATTTTAATTACTACTAGAAATAACTGAGATATAATTTTTTTATTAGTTTTTCTTAAGACGTCTCTATACAACCCATAACCATAGCTATACATTTATCTCCTTATTTTTGACCTTTCAAAGGTCATTGCTGTAGAACTCAGCAGATTGTGTGCGTCAAACACCTTTGACCACCTATTGAATGACGTCATTTGTGTTGTCAAATCTCCGATTCCACGATAGGATTTTAATTTTGGGGGATAATAAAAAGACTCTTAAAATAAGTTCAGGAAACTACGTTGGAATTAGCAAAATTTAAAAATCGCATTGCTTTTTTTATCAGCCGTATTTTTAGATGAGTAAGCATGTGCATTTTTGACAAGAATTCCTAACGCGCATTTTCTAAATCAAGCTGAATGGAATGCGTTCAGTAGTTACAGAAAATCGGCCCTAGAGTTGGCGTATCCCTCTTTTAAAATGTCAACGATACTGACTCCACGGTAGTTCAAAAAATATAGCTTGACCTTCTCCTCAGATTTCCGTACTTAGCCATCTTCAAAATGGGGGTGAACCGTTTGCATTTCTCTTTTACTCATTTTATCTGAACTACATTGTTGGGTCCAAGACTCATCCTTAGTGTGCCAGCCGATTTAACGAATGAAATCATCTTCGCCATCCACCTTTTTCCTTAACACTTAACTGCCGAGAAAAAGATACGAAATTCACCTCATCCCCCAGTGCCAATGCCCCACAAGTTAGCGTTGTTACGTGGTTTATTGAGGGAAAAGAAATGGGGGGAGTGTTAAACTTAAAAATTGTTTACTTTTACTTTAAAAAGAAAAAAATGAATAAAATAAGGAAATGAAAATACAAAAATTAATATCTAGTGTTACAATATAATAATATAGAAAATTTTCAACTTTTCTTTTGTGTGATATATTCTAAAACGGAGTTGAACACACATAAACAGCGTCACATTCAATGCATTGATATCGAGATTCACGGTTAATATTTTTCTTTGCACAAGCATACTATTATACACGGTTAGAGAAAAGGAGAACAAATGAAGGATAGAAAAGGCACATTCAAACGAAAATACAAGAAAAACTGTTTAGCTTTGAATTTTATAGTTCTTGGAATATACCATTTCAAATTCCTTCCCGCTTCTTCTCAGAAATAAGTAAATTCCTTAGAAACATTGTCAATGTAGTTTTATTGTATTCCAAAGCTGTGGTACTAGTTTTAAACAAAGCAGAACCATGCAAAAATTCGTAATTTGGAAGAACGAGTATACACGCCCGGGGCACTAAACGCACTAGCTGAGCAGGACGTGTATATACGCCCACAGCTCTTAAAGGGGTTAAAAAAGGTCACGTTATTCTATAAAGGAGTCAGTAGTACGAAACACACAGTACTGACATCTGTCACATGTGAAAACTTTCTGTATAACTTTCCAATCTCAGCCTTAACTAAGATCAGTTTTTTCGCGATATATATATATATATATATATACACATATTGAGAACATTTATAAACTCCGTGCACCACACAACGTATCACACGAGGGCTGATAATACAAAGGAAAAAGGAAGGATTACAACACAAACACCCGTGCCTTCTCCGGGATTCGAACCCAGTCTCTACCGCACCAACGTCAGCGTCACTAACCACTATACCAGATGGGTTGCTTTCATGATATTTAGAATGGTTGTTTTTCTCTCGGTCTGGTAGGATTAAGTAATTCCCTCTCTGCAGTTTGGTTGCAGCATTCATGAGTAAATTATCTTTCAATTATCGTGTGTGATTTTCCATCTGCGAAGGACAAGGACCAGATTGAAAATTTCTTTTCAACCTCCGAAATAATGACATATCAACTTCATAATTCAGCACCATTTCATTGTTGATTTTCCTAGAATTAAACCTTTTCAAATGTACGAACTTAAACACCCTGTGAACCTTTGTCTTCTGCATACTACGGGCTACTTCAATCTACGTCT
>BMAO01012599.1:0-18846 GCA_019973975.1 Trichonephila clavata | reverse complement strand
TCATTAAAGTCAAATCTTGTTAAGGTAAGTGAAAACTTCAAAGATATCGTATTTTTGATTTTATTTCAACCTTTAGCTCTATTTTGTCAGTATCATGCTGTTTAAAATGTCATAAACCATTAACAATTAATGAAAAATCACTCGTGGTTTATGTTCGAATTTTGAAATACATTGTAAAAATGTGGGAGTATTTGTACTTTTTCAAGCTGTGAAAACATTGGGAATAAAAATAATGCTCCAGAAATTAACAGAAGATCTATTTTAGCAATGAGATGCATAGGTCAAGGTTTAGAGTCATTAAAAACCTTTTGTTCTGTAATGAGTCTTCCTAATCCTGTTGAACAAAATCATATGATGTTATTAATAATAAACTTCCACTTGTTATGAAGGAAGTTTTCGAAGAAAGCATGAACAGGGCAGCTGTCGAAGAAAATTCTTCGTCACCTGATAACATTTTAACGGTAAGTGGTGATGGGATCTGGAAGACGAGAGGACATTCATCGTTTATTGGAGTATGTACTCTAATGGGGCCGAAACAGGTAAGGTTTTGGATAGGGAAGTGTTGTCCTAATTTTGCAAAGGATGCGACAGTTATAAAGGGGTAAAGTTTGGTATCAAGTACAATAAATGGCAAAGAGCGCATAAGATTTCATGTAGAAAAAATTATTCTGGCTCTGCTGGTAAGATGGAGGTTGACGGGATGTTGAGGATTTTTAATCGATCAGAAAAGCTTCACAACCTGAAATATTCGAACTACATAGGAGATGGCGACACAAAACATTCAATGCCCTTTCTGAAAACAATCCATACGGCGATGACCATCTTATTCAGAAAATAGAATGTGTAGGCCATGTGCAAAAGAGAATGGGTACAAGACTTAGGAAGCTTAAATTAGTATATGGTAAGAAGAAATTATCTGATGGTAAAATTATAGGCGGTAAAGGTAGGTTAACTGATAGTTTAATTGATAAGTTTGCGCATTACTATGGTAATGCTATTCGATGCAATTCTACTAGTGTAAAGGAAATGCGGAAAGCCATTTGGGCTGTTTGGGGTCATTCTTGGAGCAACGATGATGAACCGATGCACTGATTTTGTCCTACAAATCCAAATACATAGTGTAAGTATAATGCTGCAATTAATAATAATTTACAAAATTATAAACACAAACCCTCAGTTGCGAAAGCTGTTCGAGATGTAATTAAGCCTGTATTTGCAGACTTATCTCATATGGCACTCCTGAAGAAATGTTTAGGAGGTAAGACACAGAATCCTAATGCAAGTTTAAATTCATTAATCTGGAAGTTTTGTCCGAAGACGATTGATTCTAGCCTTCAGATTGCAGAGATTGCTGCAAATCTAGCAACCAGCATTTTTAATGATGGAAATCAAATACTTATTACTATTTTAGAGAAATTTGGCTTAAAAATTAACAAAAATGTTTGTGTGTCCCTGGCTCAGCGTGACAATCGTCGAATCTTTACGTCAAGAAAGAGGAGCTAAGCGTCATCGTTTGAAGCTCGCAGAGCCAAAAAAATTAAAAGAGTAAAGAAATTGAGCTGTTTGAGCAACAGGAAGGCATATCCTATGATCCTGGAGCATTTTAGCATGTAAGTTTTAAAATTTATTTTCTCAAATTCAATTAAAAACTTTAAAGCCTTTTTTCTCAGTTTGTGTTTTTTTCACTTACGCGCATTGCGTTTCAAAAACTATCATACTTTGATGCATAAAACTTTACAGAATTATAACTCTATCATAATCTTTAAATCCTAGCTATTTATAGTATTACATATTTGTAATTTTTTGAAAAATTTCAAAACAATTAAACTTTTAAAAAAATTTCAAAACAATTAAATTTTTTGAAATTTTTTTAAAAAATGTACTTCTTTTATTTTTTAAAAATATTATTTTTTATTCTATTTATATGAAATCGCTACCATCTAATAAGGATATATTTGACTTTATAAATCAACTTATTGCTAGTAATTAGAATTATTATTTCAAAAAATATCATGCGCGTCGTAAAACTTACTATTTGTTTCTTACAAAAATCTTTCTTATATTTATGTGCTTATTATTTTTAAAATTATGATTATATTTTAGACATTTTATACTTTTTTGAAACTTTATTCCTTTATAAAAAAATGTGTAAAAGAATCAAATTATTTCATTTTAACCTCAAAGAATTATTTCTAGTCGAAAATTGTTCATATTTTGTGCTCTCGAAACATTTTTAACACCCCTGAGACCCCTTAAATAACATATATAAAGCCTTTCTTAAAATATTACCATAAATAACATATATTAGGTAGACTTCAACGGAAGAAATTAAATTAGTATGAATAAAATCAGCAAAATATCTGAAACATATAAAAAAAGGCCTGTATTGAATTATGCTATGATGAACAACAGTATCGAGAGAAAAAAAAACGTAGGCCGGCCGTGTAGCCAAATAGTAAATTAATTTTCTTAAACAGTATTTTTTAAAAAATATTTTCCTCAAAAATAATTGTAATTTTGAGGCAAAGAACCAATAAATGTATTTAATACAATGATAAATGTCTACATAGATAATTCAGATATGTATTGTTTATGGATAGTACAATACGTATAAAAAATGTGGGTATATCTACTATGGCTACTTATTACAACATCGAATCGAAAAATGTCGCCAAATGCCTCGATCTGCCGCCAATAAAGAACCATTCCTATGTTTGTTCAAATCCAATAATTTTGCTAACGCATGCTCAAAAATTACTCTTTTTTTTTTATTGCTTGTGCTGTACTCGCACATGTTCAACTAGAATAATCTTGATCGAAGATAATATTGTTTTTAATTAGTTACTTCTTCTGCATTATTATTTTCTTATTTTGTTGTAAAAAATTATTAAAATGAGAACCCATTTTCTACGAAAGTGAACGTAGTGAAGAATCTCCAAAAATACAGTTAAATACGTAATTACCCGAAAAGACCAGGGAGAGTTTAGAGAGATAAGAAACGTGACGGAACTGCACGATACCATATGCATAGATTCCTACTTATTCGAATTCATGTGGCGGCGCCTACATAAGTAAAGCTCATTTGTCTTGATTTTGAGCGTAACTACTACGTTTTTGTCCATCTTAATATTGAAGTTATTAGATTTTTTGTTTATTTCAAGTGTACATGTATTTTTCAAAATGCAATGTTTAAATCTATGTCAATTTTTTCTATTCCACAATAGGATTGTTTGGCGTGATTAAAATCACGCCAAACATGCTTTAGACCGAATGAAGATTTTATTCAAGATGGTCGCCTTGCACTAAAAAAATGAGTTGTAAAGAATACAAAAATATCAGTGAAACTTCATGAAGCAACTGTGAGAACAGATAAAATTACAACAATTTAAAATGGTTTAAAAAGTTGAATATATAAGAAGAAATTTACTTACATTTTCCTTATAAAACGCCACTGAAGAGTATAAGTACCGAGACAAAGAAACTGAATGTGAGGAATTTTAAAATGACGGAAAAAAAGAAGCGAAGATGGTAAAAAATAAATAAATAAATAAATAATATAAAGCCTAAAGAAGAATTAAATTTAAAAAACAACAACTTTATTATGAGATATGAAAAAAAATTAGGTCATTTATTAAAAATAAAACAGTAGAAATTCCCAATTAACTACCATAAAAAAAAGAATTCTACCTGACAGATTTATCATTATGTCAGTTGGAATTCACACCATAAGGTCTATAGTAAAAAATTCGACAGCCCAATTTATTACCTTTTTGAGAAACAGTTGTTATACGTCTTTCCAGATTTATCACATTTCCTCAATTACGCGAAATCAGTAAAATAAAATCTTAAAAAGAAATTCAAAAAAAAAAATTCAATTTTTTAATAAAATAAAATTGACCAAAATAGCAAATTTGGTTAACCTATCAATCTGTAATAATTTAACACGGAACTCTCACACTTTTTCTAAAAATAATCAATAATTTCTAAAAAGTCCACTATCCAATAGAAATTACAAAAATAGAATACTTCTGCAAAATAACGTCTAGTATAAAAACAGCTAAATATTTTTTTAAAAAATAGAATTTCTTAAAAGTAATAGGGTTACCACAATAAAAATAAAAATAAAAAGTAAAGATCATATACGTAAACACTATAGAAAATATATTACCAAACGATAAAAATCAATATATTCATATTGTAATGTTTTCCCCCATCTTAACGAAAATTAAAAACAATTTGACGGGTAACGACCTAGTATTACATTGGAACCTTATAAGTACACAATTGAACTTCACTATATTCTTCCAAATTTGTTATACTTCTTAAAAAGATGCCTTTTAATATAATGAACCAAAACATTTATTCTCTTAGTACCCCGATATTTTAAAAATAATTTTAAGTATGAAAAAATTTTTAGAATTATAAAAAAAATTATTCAATAATTTTTTTCAAAGAAATAATCCATTGATCTTCATCAAATAATTCTTTTACTATGTTTTGTGCACCATTTTATAAACGAGTGTGTGTAAAATATTTTATATATTTAAGTAATGTTATTAAAATAATGGCATCTAAATGAAAGTACGTATTACGAGATACTAAAATTTATATCCATGTACAACTAAAAAGAAAAAAACTTTTGAACTAAAAAGAGTTATTATTTTAATTCTGGAGAGTAACTTATATCATTATAAAGGCATACCACAGAATCTAAGCTCTATTAGAAATATAAAAAAATATATATCACAAAAACACAGAGTAGAGATAAAGAATGTTAACACAGCATGTATATCCTTCTAGCTCAACCACTTTTACTTAAAAATATGTTGAGGAAATCATAAAATATACTTCTATATTTGGATACATCAAAAACTATCTAGAAATAACTAAAAAACAAGTTACAACTCATTAATACAGTACGATTGAGCAACGATTATATCATTAAAGCCTTTCTGAGAAAAAACAGTGGAATCTGACGTTTTTATTGTATTAATATAGCTTTACCCTGGGAAACCGTCTTTGCTTGGGAAGCTCACGTTTTTATTAGATCCATATATCTTTACCCTGTCTTAAAAAACCGTCCTTGTTTAGGATGCTGACGCATAGCTTTACCCTGTCTTAAAAAAAAACGTCCTTGCTTAGGATGCTGACGCATAGCTTTACCCTGTCTGAGAAAACCGTCCCTGCTTAGGGTGTTGACGTACAGCTTTACCCTGTCTTAAAAAACCGTTCTTACTTAGGATACTGACGAATACTTGTTTACAGACCTTGTTTACAGACACTGTCTCCATTTAGGAAGCTGACGTTTTTATTAACACACAAAACAATACCTTGTCTTGTGTCACCGTTTTCGCTAAGAAGCTGATGTATTTTTATTGCATCGGCATTGCTTTACTTTGTCTTCGGATATCGTTTGCGAATGAATTACTAAATTATTTGTGCTCATTTTATTAATAAAAAAAATGAACTCATATTATCTTTCAGTAAATAAAGTGTAAGGATTCGCTATGCAATAACCACATTTAATAAAAATATCTTAGTGCTAATATCTTCTAAATTTCCATTTTTTAAAAAAATTTTAAATCACTTTTAAATATTAATTTACCAATTAAGTATCAATTTCTTTACTTTTATTAATCAATTAATATTTTGCCAAAATATTATCCTTAAGAAATGCCTGGAGTAAAATATTATAAGTACATTTTTTCCCTTGAATTTTAAAACTAGCTTAAGTATTTCTAAAAACAGACATGTTATTAAACCTATATAGTAAAAATTTCCTCATGTTTTGACTCTCTTATAAACACTAGCGCTAATAATCTCATTATAAAAATGAAAAATATCTGCAAATCAAAGATAGAAAGAAGAAAATATCAGTACCCGTTAGGGTTTGCAGCAGGTTTTTTTCAAATCCTGGATGCCGGGAGATAATTTTTGCCTGAATTATATTTTGAATTTTTTTAAAGTATTGTGCATCTGGTATTTCATTTAATGTATCTTATATACTTTTTTTGTACTGTATACGTTTAATGTTAGTTTTTTCGTGTTGAACCTTGAAGGGTTCGAGGAGGGTGTGTATGTTAAACCGTGATATTTTATATATTTTCTCCTATTTTCTTCTGTAACTTTCTCCCCATCGCGAGTGGGGTCAGAAAATGGACATTTCTCACCCCCCCCCCAGAATGTCCCGGGATCCGGCATATTTTCCAATCCAGAAATCCCGGGATTAAAATTACTAATTCTGGGATTTAATTTTTGCCTGAATTATATTTAAAAAAATTTGACTCTCAAAAATTTTCTAAGAATTTAATTTTTCAAAAATTTATATTCTGTTTATGAAATGTGTACGTAGAATTTCTTTGCGCAATTATAAGTGCTAAATGTAAAAGAAATATATTCAAAGTATGCGAGAGCGTCGTGCAGATCTAAGTGACACACTGCAATGCTTACACAAGAATATAAGCAACATTACAAGATTAGATTTTTTCACAGTTCAATTAAATGCCGTTCATTAATAGCGGACCTGCTTGGAAGACTTAAGACACTTCAAATCCCATTGCATTACTAACAGCTCATGCAATTGGATCTTCAATTTCAAATAAGGTAACACTTGAAATTGATTCACAATCTGATTCAATAACTTGATCATTTTATATACCAAAACCATTAAGTGTAGCAGAAGAACTAAATAAAGTTATCAAAGAGGTATATGCACCAATGTAACTATTAGATTTGAGACAGTGTCATCAAAAATTCAAAAATAATTGTCTCTTTTTTGAAAAGGGAGGGAGAAATAGTGACTACCTGAAAAGAACATACTCCTATTTAATGACTATAATACCTACTAGTAAAGAATCCGAAAGTGCATTTTCTTTGGCAGGACAAATTGCAACAGAAATAAGAAGCCGTTCCAACGATGAAACGCTGGAGGAGCTGTGTTTTTATAAACTTATTTACAGAAACCCAATAAATGAAGAAATGCTTTTTTTAAATTTCATTATGTACTATTTTTATTTGTTTTTTAGGATGAATAATTTTTTACTTGTTTCATTAAAATAATATTTAATTAATTTTTAATTGTATTTTGATTTTTATTATGCAATTTCAACTATGCTAATATGTAAGTATTTTAATAAAAATCCAATCCGAATCCCGGATTTGGATAATGTAACCCCGAAATCCCCGGATTGAAAATATGACAAACTCTAGTACCCGTCCAGCGTTCGCCTTCAGCGCGCTTACGCTCTCACCGTACGCTTTCAGTATCCGTATGCGTACAGTGTATGGTAAGATTTCGGTGGCCTGTATGGTGTATTACCAAACAAGTTAAGGGGTTAATACACTGCTTTAAAAATTGTTCCTCAATTTCATATTTCATTTACTCAATATTTTGCAAAAATTGTAGCTCATTTGTAAACATGAAAATAGAGTTATTATAATTATTGCACTACAATAACTGAATAGCAGTAAATATATTTTTTTTCACGTAGCTGTATACATTAAATTGAACGCATTATGCATCTTTCAAAAATACATTTCCTGTTTCTTAAAATTTAATTAAAATTTTTCCTTTTCATTCCCTAACCTTTTTATCTCCTTTTTATAGAGTTTAACTTTCCATGTTTAGTATTTTTCCCCAACATCAAACTATCCACATAAAAATATTTCCGATAATATAATATTGATATACTTTGATACTCGATACTTTGATTTATACTTCAAGTAAATAATATTTTGGGGATTTAATGGCATCAATACAATTTGCAATATATCACTATAAGTTTTGAATTGGAATAATAACCTTTGTTGCTCCATATCTCAAAATAAATAATAAATAAATAAATTTTGAATTTAATTTCTAAACTTAAGCAGACTTTTCATTTCTTTTATTATTGTTGCTTATGAATTTATTGTCTTCCGCACGTTCAATAACATCGCGCAATTCTTATGCCATTATTAAAAGAGTGGAGAAATGGTAAGAAAAAAATAAATTTGCTTTTAATTTCTGTTATATGCTTCCAAATGAACTTAGACATTTTTCGGTTGTAAGAAGAAAGACGCAAATATTTTGTGATTCAATGTTGAGCAAATTAAATTTAATCCATCTGTTATAATTTAAGCAGCAATTTAATACAATTATTGCATTTAGAATACATCTTCTTCCCTTCCACTTAACCTAAAGATATTTTCTTTTAAATCTTACAGTTAAATTTAATGGAAAATAATCTTGACAAATTCTTTTAATAAATGTTTCAATCTATAAATGTTAAATGTTCAATTTATTTTCTAATTATCCGTCCTTTTTTTATTTTGAAATAAATTATTATTTCTTACTATAGGTTAAAATATTTCTGTAACATTTTATTCAGTAAAAATTCTTTTTAATAGAAGCATTATTTCCAATTTTACCATTTTCTTAAATAAAATTAATTAAAAATTTTTTGTATGGATATTTGAATAGTTCGTGCTTTTTTTTTATTTTTAACTAATAGACTTCTTTGATTTCACTTACACTACCAATTTCTCAAAAATTTGATTAATTATTTATGTTTTGAAAATGATATCTATAAGCTACTCTAAAAAATTCTAAAACCTTGTAGACATATTACCAATAACATTTCTGAAGAAATTTTACAAAACGTTTCAGTAATTTTCGAAAGATGGCGCCACGATTGAAAAAGTATTATTTCACTTTAGTTAATGAGCACAATTCCATTAACAAGTACAGTCCGAAAAATAAAGAGAAATATAGACTTCTCTTTTTTTCTTTCTAAAATATCTAAAATACCATTATATTGACATAAAAACGTATTTATCTGAATTATTACCAATATTATTTTGTAAAATTTTAATTAAAAAAAATACTTGTCCTGCAATTTATAATACCGTTTATATTCGAAAATCGTAACTTTTTTTAAATGAAAGAAAGCATTTAAAACGAATTCGCACGATATTGGGCAAAATTTAATCAGTTACAAATGAAATGAAATTCATTTTTTTTTCCATTTTCAAATTGAAATAAATTGCCATTATAAACATAAAAATGTCCGTTTGTTTTCGTGCAACGGTATTTATATAACATGAATATATTTTTAATTACAGAGTATCTCTCCTACAAATAAACATGTGTTCATGTATGGTGTATTTATATGTATGAGGTGCATATAAGTTTCAGTTGATTTCTTTTTTCTGAAGGATTCTTTAGTTTTTCTTAAGGCTTTATGAATGGAATATTATGTAGAAATCTTTGGTTATACTTTTCAATTGCTTAATTGCTTGAAAGCCTAAGATTTAATTTGGCCATGAAAGTGTCGCCGGATGTATATATACGACTAGCTCAACCGGTGCGTTAAATTCTCTGGACATATATATATACGTCTTTCCGAAATCCGATTCTTTTCTTCGAGCTGCTATCAGTAAAACTATTCCGAAAGCTTTAGATTGCAACAAAATAACATTGATAGTATTTGCAAAGGATTTACTCATTTCAAAGAAAAACTTGCTTATTTATGTCTTCTCTAGTGAATGAGTGAATATTAACTCCACACTGTTCAGCTACACGAGGGTTTTTGGAGACGGACCTCGTAATTTTGAACCATCGTCAAGTGACAAGGACTACACCTGAGCTGGCCCCCCCCTCTCCTAACAAACCACATCACACCAACAAGAGGACGTTTGAGCTCTCGACAGATTTAACGAGCATTGCGTCCCTACACGGCGGGTTTTTAGAGGTACTGGGCTCGCTTTCTTCTCCAATACATTGCATACGCGTGCCTATACGAAAACTGTTGTCACTGGAGAGTGAAACGCGTATCTTTTAATCGGCACTTAAAAGGTATAAATTTTTTTACATTTGATAATTAAAAATTCGTTTCTTATCGAAAAATTAATAAAATTTCGCTTGTAAAATTTAAAGTGTAAATATACAGGATAAACCATAATTGTGTTAATCACTGATCAACAAATACGAAGTCAAAAAAATTTAGTTAAGAAATCATGGAAATTCGACTGCTGAATATTTGCTGAATTTTACTACGGTAATTGGTTTCTGTATGTAAAATACAAAAATTTAAATTTTGAGACCTAAATATCAGCATTAACAATGGAATAATACTGGAAATTAAGAGTACTAAAATATGAGCAACACGATTATTTATTATTTTTCCTACTTTTAAATCTGTTATTTAGAAAATTATGCACGTGTAATCGTATAAATAAGACAACCTAGTTAAGCGGTGTATGAGTTTAAAAAATACCAATTTCTAAAATGCTCCTATTTCTTATTGAATACAAATATGCAATAATGATGAAAGATAAAAATAGTCTTCATTCATATCTGGAATTTTGATACTAATATTAATTTTTTTCTATGTTTGTTTAATTAACATCCTTAACTGCTTGATTCTTCTGGTACTATATTTTTTCCCACTGCATATTGGTGGATTTAAAAAGAACCCACCAATATATAGTGGATGAAATAAAACGTTGCATTCGTAAAAGAAATTTTAAAAAATTTACTTAAAATGATAAATCACCTTTTAACCACATCACACACACGTAGTTCTTATGTCTGAAACATGTAGTTTTGTGTGTGTGTGTGTGTGCTTGTTTTGAAATTAACGTTTTTTTTTGGTACTTTTCCGTTTTCTTGACGCAGGCGATAAAGTCTCCAAAAATGATACAACCGACTCCAAATGGAATATTCCCGTTGGTAAACTTTTACCACCATATTTTCAAAACAAGTCGTGGTTTTTTCTTATCAGTAATGTCTTTTTCATGATACATCAAAAATGGATGAAAAGCCAATGAGAACTGACATTTTTTGTATGTGTATATCGTGTGTTGTCGCCAATAAAGCCTGCTTGGCAAGATATGCACCGGCGAAACGGAATAGTATACTTTTTTTTTTTATATATATAAAAGGAAAATGTTTCAATACCACATCAATAAAATAGCCAGACATTTTTTTTTTATCAATTATGTTTAGTTTCTTAATATGTTTTTCTTTAGTAAACATAACATTAAAGCTGCAAAAAGAGCTATTGCAGACCACACCAATGATTTTCAGTATTTCCTCTCTTTAAAGAGATAACTATATTCTTTAAACAAACTTGTTCAAAATAATTTCCTAATTTTATCATAAGCGGACATGGACTTTGTTAATATGTTTGTAGATTCCTTCATACGTTTCTACAAGACCGATGCAATAAATGCAACCCAGAAAATAAAAAATTAAAAAAATTAAAGCACTATCTATGAAGAATGTGGAAAAGGTCCCTCTACGCGCACTGGTACTGGTTTGCACATTTGTTTTCCTCTAAAATCGTTTACACCACAAATTAAATGGCACGAAACCGTTGCAACAAGAATTTTATTAGAGCGTTCTCCATACGCTCTTTCTCGCACGAAGTTTACACATACACTGAACTCTATACACACTAGCGCCCTCTCGCGACAATTATTCACTTGTTATTGTGGGCATCACAAGAATTATTTGTTCAACACTGAACAGTCCCAGTTAAATTAAACGAAGTAAATCATCATTGTTAAATTTTCGACAAGCCCATGAATAGTCCGACTACTGAATGTTATCTTCAGGCACCTTTACTCCGGGCTGTTTCGAACGTATTTATTGATTTCGAACATTTTATTTCCATATCCTTTTTCTACTGTTGTTGTTTTTAAACAGTGTTGCCATTCTTCATGCAATTAAAAAAATTATTCTAGGTATCCGACTACTTGCGGCATTTTTTTAAGAAAATGGAAATATGTGGACTTTTTTGTGGTTTTTAGATTTATTCAGTACATTTTGAGAAAAACATACTAAATTTAAGAAGAGAAAAATAGATAATTATTACTAAAACGGAAAAAAATTGGTAAAAGTTTACAAAAAATAACATACACGGGGCCTATTCTGTACCAAAAGTTTATGAACAAATTTTCAATTTTTTAATTCTGATGTGTTCCTATGTTATTCGTTTTTTAAATGATTTTCAGGGTAAGACATATTTCAATTTTTACAAAAACCAGAACACTTTATCTTAGCTATTATATGAAATTGCTTAAAATAACAGTGTTAAATTAACATAAGGGACTGTAAATTTTGTAATAAAACAGTGACTGATAAATCTTAAGGTTAAAACACTTCTACCATTATACAGGACATACACACACACACACACAAATTCAGTTAATTATTTTCAAAACTTTTTGAGCCATAACTGTCTCCGTTTGAGCCTTTTAAAAACACACACACACACACACATTTCGAGGAAGCACTTTAAAGTATGACATCTTGCTGAAAATAATGACACGTCTGCTTTAACTAAAACACTTGTAGGTTTTGTTCTAGTGAATGGAAAATAATAAGCATGTTATTTATATGTATATATATATATAAAGCTAATAAGATGTCCTATAAAAACAAATCATCAAAAAAATGTCTCAATTTTCAGCAAAATTCACAATTTTAGGGTAGTCACGTCTGCTTTTACTAAAACACTTTTAGTTATTGTTCTAGTGAATGGAAAAAAATAAGCATGCTATTTTTATAAAACTGATAAAATGTCATATAAAATAAAATCATAAAATTTGTGTCAATTTTTGACAAAATTCACAATTTAAGGGTAGTTTTATACCTTAATTTACAAGACAAAGAAAAATTGAGAAACTTAGAATCTTGGATGGATTATATATATAGACCGTGATATCTACAGAACAAAGTTACGATAAACTTTAGCGCTTAGTTATGTAACATTGCAGAGAATGGAAGATTAATGACCATAATATGCTTAAGTGACAGCACACGTACCACTTTGTCTTAATTCTGATGCATTTCTACCTCTAAAGTACGAACTGTACATACCAAAATTTTCTTGCCGGTTATTTTTTGCAACTCCTTGTCTAACGAGTTTGTGCTTCCATAAGATTCCTATGGAAATAAAGGAGCGGCTATGGAAATCAAGAACTGAGATCTTGATTTAGATAATGGTTTGTCTAAGTATTTGAAAAACAAAGGGAATGTACACAACCTTCCTTATCTGACAGATCATGTTACTTGCTCTTTAAATATAATATTCCTATTAGAAAAAAGATAAATAAAGTATTTAGAATGCATACGGTTTGGTTCGAAAATGGTTAGACGCCATTATTATTTTAATTTGTATCATAAATGATTATAATATCTGTTACATATTAATAGAACTATTGACATGAGGTTAAAGCTTTGCCTTTTTGCTTAATATTTAATACATCCATCTCTTTTTTTATACGGTTTTTTTAACGTGATTTTGAAATAACATGGAATACACATTTAATGATTTTTTTCTTCACAAATTTTTTGTTCCAGCACGAATTCCGAAAAAATTTGGGGATTCGTACACTTTGGATAAGGACGATTTGATTGAAATTATGACAGTCTGGAGATTAAAGTAGTTTACAGTGACGATGTCTAAGGTGAAGTTCGGCTATTTTAACAAAATTTTCTTTCTCGTGTTCCTGTCATAGAACGTGCATTAAAATTTTAACATAATCTTAAGTTTTGTGTAACAGGGTATCAAAAATTATATTAAGCAAGAAGTCAAACGAACTGCCGCTAATAACAAATTTTGTAACCATCGACTTCTTAAGGTATGGGCAAACTGGGCCTTGTCTCATTCTCGACTCAACCTTAAGATCATAATTCGATTGATTCAAAGGTCAAATGTTATTTCCGGTTGTATTCTCCGAAAAATTGAGAATTTCAAATGATATGTGAACTGACTACATGTGACGACCTTCGTACAGGCCTAGGCCTACAACCATGCGCGATCTTTACTTATTTAATCAAAAGGCGGCAGTCGGTCGAGCTTGTGTGTGCGATTGTAAGTCATGTACATTTATTTGCTTCGGGTTATTGTTTGTAAGAGTATTTGACAACGTATGCTATGTACTGTCTACTTTTAAGGATCATAGATGGGGCCTACATTTGAGTAGGACCCATGCCCTCAAGAAGTCTTAAGACGTCCCTGTTTGCTATATCAACTGTAAAAATTCCTACTGTTAGGTCACTCTTTCGATATATACCGTATATTTATCTTGTTCAAATTTTCAACCGCTAATAAAATACTTTCCATCATCCAATCAAGTTCAAATAAATTTGTAGTGGATAACACTTGATGTTGATAAAGTTTTTTTTAAAATATTAATTCATTAATTAAATTAAATTAAATTAATGCTGGTGATTTTTAATAATTACTGGTTTTCGACGCCAACTTAGATTTGTCTCCATTGTTGTAACAATGTAACTGTTAATGATACAAGTTGGAGTAGAAAACCAATTTTTCAGCCAAACTAGTCAAACCGGGTGTGCATTGTTACAACAATGCAGGCAAATCATGCTCTGTTTTAATTCCTACTGTTAGCTCACTCTCTCCCTATATATATATATATATATATATATATATATCTTGTTCAAATTTGCAATCGTTAATAAAATACTTTCTATTTACCCATTCAGAGTAGGAATTGACTTAAAGAGTTTTTTTATATTACTTGTTTTTGTTGTTTTTGCAGTGCACACTTTTAACAATTTCAAAATTTGGCGGCACACGAGCAACAAAATAAGTATAAAATAATTTTTACTTATCTGTAATTCACTTCCATCTATCCAGGAAAGAATGAGTTAAATATACCACGAACACCTTAGTTTATTTCTATAATTCGTCCGAACGATTCAATTCTAGATTTTATTTTTTTCCCCTCAGAGTAAGTTAACAATTTTACAAAAATCTGGCGGCATACAAAAGTGCCGTGGCACAGTGGTTAAGAATTACTGTGCTAGACAATATACTGATGATAGCATTTTTGTTCCAGTTCGTAATAAAACGTACACGCTTGTTATCAAGTAGCGATAAATAGTTTTTAGCAGTTATATTCCTAATTTAATTTTAATTTTTATAAGTTACCTGTATTTATTGACTAAATTTTTACTGTGCGCTTTTTTGTTATAAATAAATTATAGTTTTCAAAAAACTAAAAAACACGCTTTTATACTGAATTGAACTAAAAAGTAAATTGGTCGCCAAATTAAAAAATGGTACATGCAATAAGTCGCCAAATCAGGAAGTGGTATATGGAATTGTCACCAAATCTGATTATCGTTATTCCTGACGATCCTAAAAAGGACAATGGAACAAAATTATGAAATTATTGTAATGTCATCGGTCCTTGACAAGTGTGCAAATTTCGAATTAATCTGACCTTTTAAAAGTGGGTAAAAATCGAGTTCTAAGATTCCGTTACATGCAAGTGAAACTTATAAAAGAGTGTTAAAAAATGAATTATTTTTGTTTTATAACCCTGAAACGTGGATTTCATTATTACGTTTTTTGCACGGTTTTTTTTTTGGGAAAATGTTTAGAGTTTTTTAATCTTAAACCATATTTTAAAGATGCGGAACATATCACCAAATTTACCATGAGTCGCGTGTATTTTTTTTGCACAATTTTTTTTTTTTTTTTTTTTTTGCTCGTTTTCTAAGGAACTTATTTACCGCGTCAAAAAAAAGATTTGGGTGTATCTTAATTCGAATTTGGAATATTCCTTAGCAGGAGAGATAATATTCCACAACTAATATTGTATTCTGTTTTCTACAGCATACGAATATTCTAAGAAATTGTTCACTTTTTGTTTGAGTTATTTTGTTTTTTCTAATATATGATGTATTAGAGATTTTACCCCTTCGTCATTTTCTTGCATAGAATATTTTTAACTTTATACATGTGCCGAACGAAAAATAAAAATTTTATATTTGGTTAAATGTATAATCCAAAATGTAATTACACAGAGAAATTTAAAAAAGGGATCAATTCTTAGTTATTATAGGAATAATATCAATATTTTTATACCTGAAAAAACTATTGAAATCACATATTTTTGAACATCAGGTGATGGCAGCTTTAATGTTTGATATTTTAAATTTCATATTAAAAATTTCACGTTTAAAATAATTGTACGGTAAGTATTTAAAAAAAATTTTCCCCGGAAATTAATAGGTTTTTATACATCATGTTTCAGAAGAGATATTAGCACTTATGTATTATACTGTCGACCAAAAATGTTGCCAAATGCTGTCATCCTTATTATTGCTGTGCTCGAACGCGAGCGGGAAAGGTTTCTACTACTGGCTGTTTATCGCGGTATTTGGCGACGTGCTTTGATTTAACGAAATTGGGTTGATGGTATAAATATTTGCTCCATGTATTTATCACATATTAAATTTTGGAGGATGTTATGAAAATTGCATTACGTACGTGGTCTTCAAACTGTGTTCCATGGAACCTTGGGGTTCCACGAGCCATACCCAGGTGTTCTACGAGTCAGAATAAAAAATCAAAAAGAAAATTATAAATGTGCATGCAAAATGGATTCACCCCCCCCCCCTCCTCTCAATGAAGTTTATATACTCACTGAAATTTAAAGCTCATCCCCGTCATTCAGAAACTGAAAGTTTTACCTATATAATAGCTTTATTTTGCAACACTTTTTAATATTTTTTATATTATAAAAGAATACTAAAATGTTTTATTTTTATAAAGTATCTACTAGATTGTAAATATGTTATTGTTTACTATACCGGGGATAATTGTGTACTCGTTAGTAAAATGTCTTGCAAAATTAAATAGTTTTCCAATGGAAAATGCACCTTTCGACATTTGTGGAAAAAACATATACAATAAAGGAGAGGGAACAACTTATAGACCTATCAACAGATTCGATGTCAAAACTCTAAATTCAAGGACAGCTCCTAAATCTTATGTTGCAAATTCATGCAAAATACACAATTAAATGCCATTCAGAACAATAGGTATAAGTGAAAAGTATTTCTCAGTATAAGTGGATAAAAAACAAAGCATGGAAATAAATTAAGCTCAGAGTAGATAATGCGATTACAGCTAATTTCAGTAGGCCTAAACTTCGACAGTTAGTGTGAAAAAATCAAACATATAATCCCAGTTATTCAACATAAAGCCTGGGAGGGGGGTGACACTTGGATCATAGATTAATATTATTAATGAGTAAATTATATTAAAAGTAGATTAAAATTTCTTATGGATTCAATACTTTTTTTTAATTGCCTTTACAAAAAGTATCCATAAGAAATATTGATCTACTTCTTTAAATATTAATTTAAGATATATTCTTCTAGTGTCTATGTATGGAATAGGTTTAAACGAAAATATTTTCTAATTCTAGGGTTCCACGAAAAAATTAGTGCTGGGGGTTCCACATAAAAAGCTAGTTCTAGGGGTCCTACGAAAACATCTAGTTCTAGGGCTTCTGGGAGTTGAAAAAGTTTGAGTTCCACTGTATTACATCAAATTCATTTCTAAAAAGAATGAATAATTTTTATTTACGAATGTTATACATTATTCAATGCTGAATTAAAAAAATAGGTTCCAAATTATTTATAATAAAAATTAAATGACAAAAAAATCTCAAATGTTTTGTGAGATATCACTAGAATCTTGTGTATGAGTGTGTATGGGTTAAAAACTTTATGTTAAAATAAAGTAAAGTATTTTTACAATACGGAATAAAATATTTAATGACTTAATCGCCAACTTTAGTTAATACTGAAAAACATACTTTTATATGTAACAATAATTCAAAAAGTGCATGTATTTAAAAAAGGGGAAAAATTATTTCACGGAATCACCAGTTTAAAAGCATTTAATGGGCATTACCTCGTTCTGCTGTTTTTTAGTCTTACAAGTCAAGATTAAGCTTTGGTAATTTCATTCAAAAAGAAGGGGCTATTATGCTTTTAAAATATTTTTAAATGCGCCATTCATTTTGAAGAGCCAGTTAAAAATGGAAACTGAGTCTTCTTTAAAATTCTTTTGGAATCAGTTATAAAACAGTTATCTAATAATGAAAATATATTAGATGTTGGGAAAATGTTTATTGAAAAAAATTGCGTAGCAGCCTGAAAAAGCTATTTCAATTTTTCGAATGACAAGTTTACCTTTAGTTTTTATTGCTTGTATTTCGCAGCCTTGTTTTTTTTTTTTTTTTCTTCTTTTTTTTCTCTTTTGTATTATTAGTTCAGATAGAAACAGAAATATACGTTAAATAGTATGATTTTGACTTGAAAAAAATTTAAAGAGCAAAAATATGTACAATATTAATAAAAGATTTCTCAATTCGTCAAACAATTTACTGATTAAGAACGCGATTTTGGAACTTACAAATAAAAAATTACGATCAGTGGAGATATGATTCATTTCGACATCGATAAAGCGGTATGTTCCAAATTTAACTTTATATAAGTTCCAAAAATTCTCGACTTTTACATGGAAATATATGATGAATAAAAAAATTGTAATTTGATACAAATTTAAAGAACAATGCTGTTCAAAATTAATAAAAAAATGTCATCAATTCGTCAAACGATATATTAAGAAAGCGAATTTGGTATTTCGAATAAAAAATTACAATCAGTGGAGATTTGACTCATTTTAAAATCGGTGTAAAATGTTTTTTTCTGTTAAAAGTTCAGTTTAAAAAATACAAAAGAAAAATAGAGTATTGATAACATCTTATGAAACACTCGCATGAAGGAGAAAAAAAAATTTCTTAAAACTCAAATGACGAATGTTTGCGTTCACTTATTCTAAATCCGTATCTTGAATCACACAGGAAACTCCGAAGTGAAATGAAGTCAGCCTGTGACGTCACTGTCCATGAAAACTAACAGCACGGGTGCTTGTCACCGCTGAGTGGAAAATGAATAAAAAAGATATGCGGGAAAAACGCTTGCTTAAAACCATTCTCTCTCTTTCTAACCGTAACCTTGTGATACAT